>NIPQ01091693.1:9993-45390 GCA_002806875.1 Lepidotrigona ventralis hoosana
TCTCTCTCTCTCTCTCTCTCTGTTTCTCTTTCTCTCTTTCTCTCGATCACGATCGTGATTCGTTATCAGAGGATCGATGAGACACCGAGTCCGCGACGCGCGTTTTTCTCTCTCAATCTCCTCCTCGTCGTCGTCGTCGTCGTCGTCGTTGTTGTTTTTGTGCTGCAGCGATCGAAACCATCGCACCGAGTTCCTTGACCGACTACCGATGTCACTCGCTTTTGAATCCTCCTCCTCCTCGGTAGTCGCGACCGGACGATCTCGCTCCGCGGACTGCGCCGTCGATACGTGACTCAAGCTGTGGTGATTTCTGACGAGGCTGACTGGTCAGCCGAACAACCGGTAAGAACCGAACATTGAAAAAGTTTTCAACGTGACGTGAAGTCGATCGGTTCTAGTGAATAATAACAACAACAACAACAATAATAATAATAATCGATCGAGTAGCGACCATGTCTCGTCTTCGTGGCTCGTCGTCGATCAAGGAAGGCTCGAAAGTGTCCTCGTTCTCCACGGATCGTTTCCGCGACGAGCAGCCGGATCGCGCGTTAAAGTCGTGCAAGAGCAACTCGAATCGCTACCATTTCGGTATGACGAGGCAACCGAACGACGAGGTGAGCAAGAACGGCCGTGACTATAAGGAGCACGTGAACGCGAACGCGAGCGCCGACTTGCTGTACAAAAAGAGCAAGGAGCACTTTGGCGCCTGGGACATCAAGGACATCGTCCAGGACGAGAGTGTCGGGTCGAGGAAGCAGACGGCGGATCGATTCGAAGGTAATAATAATATTCGATTAATCAACGGACGATCGAGAGGCGATCGCGAGGAGACGTCGTGCGCGAGAACACGCACGGAATCTATCGATCGTGAGCAAGACAGACCGCACGGATCGAGAAGGAAAGAGAACTGGGAAAATTCGAAGCTGAGTCGATCGAAGCGCGACGACGACGACGACCACGACGACGACGACGGAGACGGTGCCGAGAGAAACGACGAGAGGGAACAACTTCTGAGGGAGATCGAGAACTTGGCCATCGACGGAAGATCGCCAGATCGAAAGATCAGGGCGATGATCGATCGCTTCAAGTCTCGGGAGGACGACAGGCTGAAGTTTCGGATAGAGCGCAGTCCGGAGAAGGAGGAAGAGTGCGGAGGGAGAAGCGAAGGTCGAGTAGATCGTGTCAACGAGCCTAAATCGCGAGATCACGAAAAGCACGAGCAGGAGGACGACGGCAGAAATCGGTCGGTGGATCGAAGAACGGAAAGATCCAACGACGCGTTCACGGAGAGGAAACACCGGCGACCGAACAGAGAAGTGGACGACTTCGTGGTTTCGCGAAGGAGAAGAAGTTACGCGAACGACAGCAATCCGGAGGATTTCGACGTGCGTATACAAAGATACGAGAGAGCTGTCGTGGAGCCCAGAAGAGATCTGGAATCGTCTAGGCGCGTTTCGTTGAAAGATTCGGCAGCTGACTTGGGAAGGAAGGACTCGTTGAAGGATCACGATCGACAGGTGACGAGAAAGAGTTCGTTCGAGGTGTCCGGTGACACGAGGAGCAGTCACTCTCGAGACAGAGAGTCCAGCCCGAGTAAAAAAACACCGCTCAAGAGCCAGGAGAACGATCCGTACAGAAAGAACTCGTTCAGGAGCGAGGACATGCTGGAGAAGAAGTACTTTGGGGGAAGGGACACGAAGCACATCTCGCGAAAGAGTTCGTCGAAGGAGCAAAGCTACGATCTAAGGAGAAAGAACTCCTTCAAGGAGCAGAATTCGGATTACGGGAGAATTCTGCCGAGGAATCGCGACGACATTGAACAGGAGAGGAAACGTTCGTTGAAGGGGCACGCCGACGGAGTCAGTAGAATCACCTTTAAAGAGCAGGACTTTGATTCGACTGGCTCGTACAGGGATCAAGAGGCGGACGTCGGCCTGAAAGTCAGCTTCAAAGATCGTTCCAGCGACTCGGCTCGGATGAACTCGTTCAAGGAAAAGACGGTCGAATTTGGCGGAATTTCCTGCAAAGATCGTGACGACGACGACGACGACGACGACGACGACGCGGATCGAAGGATTACAGCAAAGGCCTACAAAGTTCGGGACGACGATCCGAGCAAAGCGTCCTCTCGAAACTTGACCGAGCCGAGAAGGAGACACTCGCCCAATGGACGGTACGTCGAGTTCGGCAGTGGTGTTGTCTGCTTTCGCAGCCAAGGCGACGAGGAGGTTCGAACGAGGAGTCCGCCAAACGATCGGGACCACGATTCGGGAAAGAGGGGCTACTCGTCCGAGGAACGAGATCCCCTTTCGTCCAAGAGGCGAAGGTCTCCGAAGAGCAAGAACCAGGAGGCCGTGGAGAAACGATCGGACAGACACTCGAGACCGTTGACACCACCGAGACGGGAGCAGCCGCGGATCGAGTGTCGAGAGGACACGAGTAACGGCCGCGAGCCGGAATTCGACAGCAAGTCGTGGCACGAGAGCAACCGGATCTTCGCCGCCAGGTATTTCCGCGAGAACAGCAGCAGATACCGCGCGAATCCGGACGGCCGTTCGGAGATCGATCGAGATCCGTCGCCAGAAACACGGGGATTCCGCGACTCGGACGGAGGAGGATTCGGATTCGGATTCGACAGCTCGAGACGCGGCCGCGCGGAACTGGAAACTGGGGAACGAGATTCGGAGAGCAGATGCACGTCGACGACGCACGAGAGAAACGGTGCGACGATCATCAGGATTCGAACGAGCCCGGAAACGCCTGTCGAGAGGAGACGTCGGCGTCGTCCTCTGCAGGACACGCATGCTGGAAGGAGAACACGGCGTTACGAAGCGGAGGACGAAGCGAACAGCGACGAGGAGGACGAAGAGGAAGAGGAAGAGCAGGAGGAGCGGAAGGATCGTCGACAGAGAGGGTCGAGCCGCGGAGAGGATCGAGACGGCTTTCTAGCGTCAGGAAGAGGCGTTTCCACACCTTCGAGAAGAGTCTGGAACTATCGCGAAGGGGTATGGCATTTTCATGAGTCAATTGCGTTCGATCGGTCCTTTATGGTTCAGAAGCGGGAGGCTATATTCATAAATCGATGGAGAAGATGAGAACGAGAAACCGTGACGCGAAATCGGCCATAGCGCGCAGCGTGGAATTTTCGTTTCACTCGGTTTTCACTTGGGTGACACACGCCGCTCGTGATACGCCGATCGTGTACGTACATACACGTGCCGAGTGTGTGTGTTGGTGAATCGTTGCAAAGGTGCGAAAGGTTTTCTTGCCGCGTTTCACGCGACTTGCTCGCGTTGCCGATCGGTCGTTAGCCGGTGGCTCTCGCTCCTGCCAACGGGCTTTTTCTACAGCGATTTCTTTTTGTTCACCGCCTGCGATAACTACGCGGTTATTCTGCTGGTACAACCGACTGCTTGTACGCACGAGTTTTATCGCGTCCAAGCTGCAGTCGAGAGAGCTCGACAAGAGACATGTATGAAACAAGTGAAAGTAATTAATACGAGAGTAATTAATATCATCGTTAGACTTATCTTTATAGAATTATCAGATGCGAGTTGCAATGTAGAAAGTTTTCATTAAATTTCTAGTTGACCAGTGAAACTTTTTGATTCTAATCCAACCCTGATGCGCCGTACATGCGAACTTCGTATATTGCCATCTGGCTGACCAGCTGATTCCAGACCACACCACACCATCGTGGTCGCCATCGTGGGGAGTAACGGACGAACGGAATATCGAATAAAGGGTGAAAGCAAACGTGTCACCGTGTTGATTTATCCTCGTCAACGTTCGCTGATCCTTTAATTAATTAATCCACTCGTTGCTCGGCTGTTTTGCTCTTTCATCGAGCGCAGACACCGGTCAGACGTGAACTTTCTCGAGCGAACTCGCTCGATTTCTCTCCCCCCCCCCCCCCCCCCCGCGGTNTCCTGGCGAGTCAAAGTTGGTCGGAACGCTCTGGCCAAGCCACAAAATCCCGTACCGTTTGAAATTTTTTTCACGCGCCCGGTTCGATTTATCCGTCCGATCGGATATTAGGGTTAAGAGAGAGGGTTAACAGTTCGTCATACAGTCGGCTTAGCGCAAGTTTTCAACGTCCTTGCGTAATTCCACCATCTGTTGGCCAACGCGTCATGGAAATGTCAGCGAACCGCCTACGAAACGGAATGGTCGCGCCGCGTGTAGGACACGTACTCTCTTCTCTTCTCGACGCGTGCGTGTTCGCAATCGCCACCGCGTACGAGAGAAGGCAAGCCTTTGTCCGTGTGATCGACGATCGTCGTGGAACGATTGTGATCGACGCGAGTCGATGGAACCGCGACGAGCATCGCGTTCTGCGATCTCTGCGCCGAGAACAAAATCGCGACAAAGTGTGAGAGTCTCGTTTTCTATACTCCTCGAAAGTAAACGTCATTCGTGTGATTCAACAACGGGAACTCGAATCGACTCGGAGCGAGCTCGAGATTAAAATGTTCGGGATTGATGTTTGAAAGAAACACGGCTGGCGCAAGTCAAACGCGGCGAGGTATGCGCATTTCCAGCTGATTACCAGCTGGTAGCAGGCGAGCACCAAGAAAGGAGGGGGAAAGAAAAAGGAAAAAAAAAAGAAAAGAAAAGAAGGGGGGTCCTTTCACTTCGTGAGTCAGTGCAGACGAAAAATATGTTAATTAGGCTCGCTCGCGGATCACTATTCAACATTTCTATATATAGACAGAGCTAGAGGCTCACATATTTTCCACGGCGTGTTGCTTGTCTACTCGATATTTGGCGATGCCAGTGCCGCGACCTGTTCCACGTGGGCGGACACCGGCCATATATGCCGTCCGGAAGGTTCTTGAACGCATCCAACGCGCCACGAGCTTTCCTTTATCTCCGTTCGCCGCGCGTTTGGAAGCTGCTACTCGCCAAAAGTGTCCAAAAATGATCCTTCAAACGACGGGAAGAAACGTGGCAGAGAGGCGAGCTCCTTCGATCGGACGAGAATTTGGAGTTTTCTTGGAATGCGTGGATTCTTTGTTAATTATATATTTGCCAGCGCGCAACGAGCTGTACGATCAAACTTTGGCCAATCGCAGGGTAGACTCGCGACTTCGACCTTGTCCCGCTTCGCACCGTAATTACCAACGCGTCACGATCGCGCGAAAGGATGACGCACTTTTCTTCAGCACGTTCTCCGCTCTTTCTTTCTCCCGTGATTTTTTTCTTTTTTCTTTTATTCGTCGCTGACTGAGCGAGCGAGGTATCCGCGTGTTCGATTCGTTGGCCGAATAGAGGAATCGTCGAACGACGCCCACGGCGATTGACATTTGCTATTCGCGAGGATGATCTGGACCTTTCACCATTTTGCAATTAATGTTCCGCGATCTGATCGCCGGTTTATTTATCTGAGAACCGGGCGAGACCTTTCGCATCGACACGGATGATAAATATCACCGTGATTGTACATACAGAGGACGACACAAACGTGTACACGTTTTGTTCACATTCGTCCCTTCCTCTCTGCGATTTATTTTCGCAGAATCGGAGAAACTCGATCGTTGATTGCAAAAAAAAAAGAAAACGTAGAACGCGAAGGATGCGTGTGTGAAAAACGATGCTGACACAACGTATTATTAGATCGGGCCGGGATTGATATCTCGTTATGCTTGGAAAATATACACGTCGGCGAAACAGACGACGAGAAATGTATTTTTATACTTGTTTGATCGCAGGGTGTCCTGATCACGGACGTGGAGGAGGGCCAACCTTGCCTGCAGTGCGGAGATACGTGTTCAGGATTCTCGCCTCACACGTGGAGGTAAGCGTCGAGATTTTTCACATAATCACATAATCATAATAATAAGTACACCGCACTGTTAAGTAGTTCACCGCGCGGTGTGTCCCTCTTTTCTCCCGTGAAAATGTCAGTTTCACCTTGGTTGCCGCCTTATCGACGATAACAGGCGAAGAGGAAACGAGCTTCCGCGAACATCGGACAGGCATTTAAAAACGGCAGTTTAAATCGGTGCTCGTTCCTCGAGCGGCGCGTTCGTAACGCTGACACACTTTCGTGTCGAAGTCTTCGAGTTTCCCACGTCTGTTGACACTCGTCCGCGATCCGCTCGAATGATCGATGAATCCCATCGCCTTTCAATTAGCCGTGCATCGCCTAATGCATTCTATCGATCGACGAGTCTCACTAGTCTCGGGATATATCGGGTTGCTTGTCCGGAATAATTATCCCGTTCCATTAGCTGGAAGGACAGGGGACAGCGTAACCTCTCGCACCCTCTGATTGTCAGAACCACGAAGAGGTGGGCGATACGACGCGATTCGATGAAATTCGACGATCGTTTGACTTTCGACTTTTTGATCGTTGTAATTTGGTGTGTGTGTGTGTGTGTGTATTCGGTCATCTCGGTGGGTTCGTTTTTATAGTATTATAGTATGATTATAGTATTTCATAGTATTACATTTTATATATTTGGAAAATTTGAATCATTACGTTTTATGATTTTGAAAATTTGAAATATACCTAAGTAAGTGTATGAGCTATAAAAAAATATGTAGCCACCCTCTTTTTTAGCAAAGACATAACGCCGTTGCTATAAAGTTTCTTTAGTTTTTCATTAAAATTTGGTATATATATATTCGGTCATCTCGGTGGGTTCGTTTTTATAGTATGATTATAGTATGATTATAGTATTTCATAGTATTACAGTATTGTTACATTTTATATATTTGGAAAATTTGAATCATTATGTTTTATGATTTTGAAAATTTGAAATATACCTATAAAGTAAGTGTGTGAGCTATAAAAAAAATATGTAGCCACCCTCTCGATCTTTTTTAGCAAAGACATAACGCCGTTGCTATAAAGTTTCTTTAGTTTTTCATTAAAATATTTTCTTTTGTCAGCTAGAAAGTGTTGCAACGATCGAAATAGGTCATTTCTGGAGAATATGGTGATAAAACCTTCCAACCAAATTCACGTAATCTTTTTTGCACATTTTGTGCCACACGTGATCTTGTGCCACTCATGATGAGAAATCACGTTCTCCAAATTTGTGAATCTTTCGTTGCTTCTTTTAATTTATCCACAGGGGCACAGTATTTGTCTGAATTTATTATTTAATTTCGAGCAACTCGAAAAACAAAATTACTCTCTAATTCTACCAAACAGAGAGAAAACCTTTGCAAGTATATGTAGACCCTTTTAATACACTGTTGAGCTTGTCCCTCTCTTCTTTCAGCATCGTTCACTTTTCATCTCCGGTTATCAAATATTCTTTGAGTAAGGAAGGATATTGTTTGACGTGAAACTCATATTTTCATTTCCACTTTTTTCTCCAAACGTCAGTGCACAGTCGACATCGGAATATTTAGAATTATTTTGACATTTCTCGAACCGAAATTCACCAAGTCTCGAATCATATTCGTTGTTTAAAAAACTAACACTAATTTCATCAATTTACACACACACACACACACATACACAAAACTTATTATCTCCAATAATTTCCGAGATACTTGACAAAATATGTTCCACACCCTCAACTTTGAGGGTGGTTTTCATCCCTTCGACATCGACGGTTGTCTATAAAAAAAAAAGATACGGGTCAAATATTTTCTTTAAAAACTAGATTTACGCCAAATTTCATCAAAATCGGTGATTAACTCAGTTACTTTAACACTAGAACTACAGACAGTTGAGACGTAACTATCTCTACCAAAACCAGTCAAAATGATTGGTACTGGTATAAGTAGCCATGATACAAAATTACTTTTATTTTAAATGAATAAAACAAAATTAAAGTTCATTATATTAATCCTTTAGCTATCCCTGCAAAAGTCATTACATCATTGCGAAGAAAAAATGTAACATGAAGTAGGAATTTTAAAATAAAGTTGTCAGACCAGTCAAAATGACTGGTGTGGTAGTTCTAGTGTTAAAGTAACTACCACACCAGTTAATAGTACGGAGTTTGATATTTTTAATTTCGCAGCGAAGCTGCTGAACGTTCGTTCAGAATCGAATTTTCACCGAGCCATTCGTCCGAAGAAGGATTGAATTCGCAATAGCGCGACTAAAATCGTTAAACCAGAAACTCGACGAAATAATATGAAGTCAGAAGAAACGGGATCGGCGACGAAACGGTGCAAAGAAGGGGGTGGCCAATCGATCGGCAAGATCGTTGCCATCGAAAGGCTTCACGACGTATCCATTATCCCGGAACGTAACTGAGCAGCGGTGAAATTACCGGTTGGCAATTATCCTCCGTGATTTACGGACTAGCAATGCGGTAATAGGGAATTAATTGGCCTCGGGGGCAGCCGAGGGGGAGTGAGGGCCGATCCTGCTTCCAGCTGTCGCGGTCTCCTTGGAGGAGAAAGGTGTGGGACGACAGAGTACACGTCGTGCTCGGTTGCATCTATAACCACGAACGTGAGACGGATTTACAGTTACGCCACGTATAGCCAGCCGAATCTGCCTGGCTTTGCGATCGTCCTTAAAGCTTTGCCCGATTCAATTTCGTTGGCGGTCGCGTGGGATCGCGATTCTCGGAAAAATCGTCGTACAGGTCCATATTTTCCCGGTTGCCTCTCTGGACGCACGGAAAACGCGTGGGCGTCGTTTCTCTCTGTCTGCCTGCCGCGAATTAAGCTCGTTAACTTGGAAAAACAAGGTCGAACGTTCGCTAGAGAACTAGCTAGTTACAATTACCACGGGGCTCGCTACAAAAATAAATCGTTGACATGTGGTAACGAAGACGCGCGCCGTCACGTCCGTAAACGCGGTAAATTTAAATAATTAATCCGCGTTCCTAGATCCTCGTTCAATTTCCACCAGTCGACTCAAGCGTAGATGGAACTTTTCTGCGCGTTTGCTTCACGTTCCAGTTTCGATGTCCTCGTTTGAGTTTCTGCGAACAGAAGAAACACGATGTGCTATACACTTTCGTGTATTCGCAGAAACTTTTCCTTGAGGTTGCAGAAATGCACGTGATATGATTTTCATAGAAGATCACTTCTATTGTCTTTCATTATATATATGTTGCGCGAATCCTGTCGAAGAGGATTGTTTTTCGTCGTTTTTAGAACGCAAACGCGCGATTCATCGATCGAGAGGCCTTTGTAATTTCCGTCATTCTCCGCGGCTTCCGCCGAGCAAAACTTTTACTTGTTGCACGCTCTTTGATTTGCTCTACTGGAAGACGCGACGTTTCTGAATTTTGTCGCCTCGTTCCCCTTTTTTTGGTTAATCTCTTAGCTGCGAATGAGAAACGTAATTACAATTTGTTACTCAAATTGAACCTAGAGCATATAAATTTTAGGATATTTTTTGAAACTGGACTTCTTTTTACATAATTCCTAAATATTTTCTTCTCTATTATAACATCAATTATCATTGATTAAGATTATATGTAATAAAGTTAAAAACCATAAAATCATTGATCTTTTAAGAAGAAGAAAAACTAGTGTTATTTCCTTGTAATTTAACTTTTCTGTATCGTCATCTAGCGTCACACAATTTTTAAAAGCGGCATGGAATCATTGATTCTGAACGACTGAACTTCAACATTCGAGGGTTCCATATGAATGTCGATAATTTACGCAATAAAAACGGCAGGGTTGCGCGTCGACGAGTCGTTTGACACGCGTACGCGTATATTTTCGTGCCCGAAGGAAATCGCATTGGCGGTCGATCACGCATAGCGAACGAGTATAATTTCAACTTTTATCGATTTACGAGAGCGAGGCCGAGCCGGTGCTCGACGCGAAGTATGGTTTGACTGATTTACCAGCCTCGACGCGACCGAATAATCTAGCAGCTAGCAACCGGCTGTTTGTCCAAGATATCCGCGTCTCTCTCACTCTCTCTCTCTCTCTCTCTCTCTGTTGTACCTCCATGAAATGCAGAGCACGTGCTTCGTATTTATAGGTTTATCAGTTGCCAAACAGCGGGCTGCAAGCTGGCTTGCAAACGCTTGCTGAATTAGGGGAATTCAGCTGTTCGTCGCCGACTTAATTCGCGGCTGTATTTTACGGACGATAAGCGGCGCAGCTTATATTATCGTTGACTTACGCGCGTTTTTACGAGCGTATATCGAGGCACCGAACGATCCACATCATGACGAGAGCACGTGGCCCTACTTGTGGATCGGTTATTTTCCAAACATCGCCGGGCATTCCTCGCCTCTATGTCCGATCGAAGCTGGATCGAACGTTTACACGTTCTCGAGCCAATGAAATCCGGATGCGGTTTAATTCATTGGGCTGCAGTTAGTTTCGAAAAATATAGCGTACGCGTAGTAGAATATTTTTCAATCCAGTCTCAATTGTAGCTAAACTAACAACCAGAATCAATCCATTTTTAGTACCGATTATTTTGCGTCTCATTTTACATATTTAACAACTGAAATAATCCTACTTTTTTCGAGCAGGGGCGGAAGACTTTTAAAAGGACTTGTACCTAAAAAAAAAAAAAAAAAAAAATAAAAAGATTTAATTCGTTGCGGTATGGTTNATAGAGTAAGAATAGTTAAGAAAATGGTAGTGTACGCATAGCAGAATGTTTTTAAGCGTAATCCTACTTTCTTTTTTTTGGAGGGAGGGAAGACTTTTAGTACAAGGACTTGTACCTTAAAAAGGCACTTAGGCGTGATAAAACTCTCTCACATGTAGAACGAATTAGCACGGATTCTAGCGGCGCGTCGATGGATCGTGTTAATTCGTTGCTGTTGGTCGAAACTCGAGATCAAGCTTCTCCGATCGTTCTTTCTGCCAGTTCGCGTGCATTTATCTCTATTTTTGTACACCGATCACGTCGAGCCAGTTCGCTGACAATGAAGATCCTTCGCTCGATTTATCTCGACGATTGTTCTCACCGACAACCAATCGAAAATCAGGCAAATTAGCTTTGCGATTCCGTTCAAGCGATCTTCCCTAACGATTTGCACTGCTCGTTATTTCGCTTCCTCGTCTGCCACGCGTACAACGAGATTTACAGTGTTCCCGTATGTTGACGAGTGTTTAAACACCCAGAAGTGATTCCTTGTAAAAAAAAAATAAAAAAAAATGTAGAATAAAATTTTTTTGAGGCTTAGTTTGAATGTCCACTTCGTTACGGCTAAAATACAGCTTTCCACATGAAATACAACGCCGATTTTATTATTTATACGATATCCCAAAGATCCTCGATGTAATTGACGTGATAATGTTATTTTACTATTAAGGATATTATCGAAAGTCTCTTCTACAGACAATTGTGTATTGTCTTATATTTTGAACGCGTAAGTATGGTCACGTACGAACGCAGTGAATGATCAAACTCGATTATCTCGAGAATTAACAATGAGACTCGAAAAAATTTTATTCCACATCTTTCTCTTGGATACACCAGATAAATAGTGGCTTCTCTCTTCTAGTTCTAGTAGATCATTAATTAGTGTCATTAATTAGTTTAGATACATTCAAGCTGAAATCCAACAATTTCTTGACGATCGCGATCTGTTGCTGACCACCATATCGAAGCTTCCTCTCCTAATTATTTTTCTATTCAATTAAATCTAAATTACATGATGCATAAATTTTTACTTCATCTACTCTAATTAGAGCGTTGACACTATTTGAGATAGTTCGTAGCATTGATGAAACACTGTGTTAAGAAAACATTGTGACCATGGGATCGCGAGTTGGTAAACTGGTCGAGTAAATGGCTGTCGCCAGCCACGGAGAGAATCGGAGTACATATTCGTCTGGTCGCGAGTAGAATCGGTAAGCTTGGTGGCTGGCTGATCGGATCGGATCGAATCGGATCGGATCGGATCGGGCAACGATTGCTCGAAACTCGAGTCACGCAGGCTCCCGGCGTTTCATCCGACTTGTGCGTCCTCGCCGCGCATCTGAAGTCGTGAGTCATTGGCGTGCGAGCGAGCTAACTAGCTCGCTTGCATCGCGTCTCGCCTCTTTCTGGCAGCTCGAACACGCCGCGCGTGCACGTGCTTCGGCAATACGCGGCCGCAGTGTAAGGCCGGCCAGCGCCGCACGAGTTTCTTTTTGCCTTTTGGCCGCGATCGTCCAGATCGTCGACGTTCCCTCTCTGTTTCACTCTGTTTCGCGAGACCTCTCGTGGTCGTTTGCTCGCGATTACGCAACTTGTCAGAGCCAAGCGCGAGTGCGTGGGACGATTAAAGGCTGCTCAAAGTCCGGGTTCTTCGGTGCCGTGTACCTGTTGCGCGCGTTTGCGACTCGTTCGTCGCGCGAGAGAGAAAAAGAGAGGAGATACACGGCTCTTTCAGTGGTGATTCGAGTCGATTTTATTCAGCACTCTGCTAGTTGTGTGCTCTACTGACCGATCCCTGTTTCGGGAAGAATACCTGCTTCGATGTCTCGAGATCATGTTCGAGGCGCTGGATTTCGGTACCTGTTTCTGCTCGATGCATACAGACACATAGGTAAAACAGAATTGCAGCAACAGGCCCCGTGTCGGTATTAATTTTCGTTCGCTGACTAGTTTACGCTCAGGGCAGTGGCTCTGATCGATTCTGGCCAGACCGGCGCGGGGCACCTGTTGCTCCGCTTTGCCGCGAATCTCCTGCGTTTCAATATATATATGCGTATAAATTTGAATTATTCGAGTCCAATCTTTCTGTGGAGTTCTACCCCTCTCTCGTAAAAATTAATTCCGTTTCGCAACGACAACGATTTCATTTCGTGGCAAACGTTGTTCCTTGTAATGCAGGCACAAAGTCCTCCTCAGTGATTCATTGGGATTGCAACATTGACGAGTCGCAAAAAAAAGATTCAGAGAGACGATGTCTCTCGGCGGTAAAAAGTCACTGAAAACGTTATTATCCGCGTTTGCACCTCGTATCGTGTACCGTTAACGTGTCGTATCGTTCGTCTCGTCCCTTTCGTCTCGCGGGTGAAATAACACTCGCGTCATTTACGTTACGACACTTTGCTTTTTCAGCGGATCTGCGTTTGAATGTCAGGATGCAAGGTGTGTTCGGTCGTTTCTGGCGGATCGGGTAACCGTCACTGGTTCTTCCCTAGGCTCTTCTTGCTGTTCCAAGCAGCGTAGTCTCGTGCAATATTTTTGAATTATCCTGACGCAGGTAGAAGGAGAACTCTCTGCCAACAGATTCAGCAGGTCTGGCTATTTTAAGCGGCGAATTTTTAACATTTTCGTATTCTTCTCACGAAGAGAAGAACCGGCGAGAAGCATCGCGAGGACAGCAAGGACAGCGGTAAAAAAAAAAAAAAAGAAAAAAGAACGAACGTTTAGCAAGACGATTCTGTGGCGGAGCGGCGTCCGGAATTGGCGCAACCGCGACTTCGCGATTCGCAGGCTGGAATATCGAATGACAAAACGCAGAAAGTTGCCCGCATGCTCCACCGTGTCTATTTTAAATCGGCCCGCCTATCGCGTTTTTCAAACGCTCTGAACGCTGATTTACAACCGGCGACCATCTCCCGATTTCGCTTATCGAAAACACGACGAAAAACTTGTTTTCAGTACGACCGATCCTGCCCTTTTCAAAGAGCTTGAATGTTAAATATCTGTCGAAGCCAATGTTCGCAAATTTTCGAGAGATCGGCAAAAAGGAAAAGGAAGAAACTACAATTTTTATTCTGAAAGTTTCGTCCCTTTTACTTATTGTTAGTCAAACAATTAATATTTTTTTCATCGGCTTCAGGTTGCGCAGATTTTATTGGATAATTAATAATTACACCATATGTATCGATGAAGGTTAGCTCGTTAAATTAGAGATTTTTACATTTTTATGTCTTTCGCATTCCCCACGTATGCAGAATTTGGACAATTTGCAACCAGATCTCCCGTGATCTCAGTTAATTTCGGGTTTCTTTCCGAAAAAAATAACAATTGCCATGTCACAAACCAAATAGGTAGTTCTCAGAAATATGTCGAGATCATTTTTGTTCGCGTCTTCGCGAAAATAGTGATGCAGAGTCACGTTATCGTGACACCAGAGGCTAAAAGAACAGTGTGTTAACAAAGAGAACAATATTGAAAAAGCGTTCGATGACACGTGTTTCAGTTGAGAAAATCGCCGAGCGTTTATATCGATATAAATTCACCTGACTTGCTCGTATTATAGAAAACGGTAGTATCAGAACCACGCTAGACTAGAAAGTTCCTCGAAGACGCTGTCGACGATGTTATTCCCCGTTGATCCCCCTCGCGGAGAATAAATGTTTGGTTAGCGTGTGACGCTTTGAAGTCTTTCGAGCACGGCCGTGTGTTTTCACTTTGATCGCCACGAGTCTTCAAGAAACTGACGGAAAGTGAAACATCGAAAGAAGAAGCGCACAGTTTTGTTTGTAATGTCCGTTGTTTGACACAATGTCGGTCACGAAAATTGTGACTTTGTACGATCGCTATTTTCGCGAGACATATAGAAATGATTCCGACCCTCGAATTCGACGTTCGTATTCTACTACAGCAATGTCCAGGTGAAACATGAAACAAAGCAAGCAATATATCATACCAATTAATATTCGGCGCATCATGATTGTTTCAGGCACATATCAAAGTTAGGCAAATTGTACATTAAATGACAAATATATTCCCAATTTGTATCTATTAATTACGATTATAGAATCATATTATGCGTATTGTTAATTCAGTATTGATGAAAATGACTTTTGTTCAAGTTATCGATTAACAGGAATTTCAATAAATTTTTCGAGAAATTTACATTAATTACAATCGTTTGATAATTATTGCTTGTTTATAATTTATTGATTTATTTAGTTTGCACGTATGAAATTTGAAATAGCTTAAATGTATCAAAGTTACAAAAGTAAACAAAATGTTAAAGTGCCAGGTTTCTTTACAATGATACTTCTTGAAATTATCCTGTTACCCTGCATTGCACTTCTATTATGTTAGTCTATGACAGAACGATTATGTTATTTTTTGGATTATGAATTAATTTGAGATTTATGGAGGAGGAGCTGGTTGTAAATTCTCTAAATTGTCTACACGATTGTGAGAGATGTGGACATGTAAAAATCTTTAACTCGGCAAGCTAACTTCTATCGATAAACATAATGCAATTACTAATTGTAGTACGAACGATTGCCAATTTTTGTTTAAAAATATCGCGGTAGTTAAGAAGAGTTATTAATGTTCAAACGTCTTTTCCGGCCTGGTGGGACGCGGCTTCGCGTTCTTCTTCCATCGGAGGACCTTGAGCGATCGCTCGATTTCACGCTCGACTATCATTGCGAACGTCCGTTCGCAATCACAGTCGAGTAGAGGCCGATTCTCGGCCGATAATTGCCCGTACCGGATTATTACGCGCGACGACACGCAGGTGCGCGCTCTGTCGCGTGTAGGTCTGACAAGACGTCGGTGGTCACCCACGCGTGCTGCGCAGTGAGGTCACCTTTATACTTTGACTTTCTTAGTCACGGGCTTGACTGGCAGTGTCGTCGTTTCTCTGACCAAAAACTTCGCAGTACGACACCGGAACGCACCGAAAACGATTTGCTCGTTAAACGATTTGCTCGTGTATTCCTCTCTCTATGACATCATCGCCTGGAATTTTCCTGCGATTTCCTGCGAATTTTGCAGCCGCCAACTTTTCCGGATACGCGACAGACNTCGACGATTTCAATCGGCGTTAACGGTCGCCACGACGGTCGGTGGCGAGCAGTGCGTGTATTCCAGTCTTCTACGGCGGGCACGCGTAGAAGTTCCTTCGTGCGTGAATGCACGTAAACGTCGTCCGTTTCTCTCGAGCCACGACTTGCCCGAGATCGGCCAGCCGCGCTAAATTTAGAGTATGATCGACCGGTCGTGTTCGCGCTATCGGGACAAATAACCCGGCGATAAAGTCATTCGCGCGATTGGAAAACAGTCTGAATCGTCTGTCGAATTTGTTCTNGAAAACAGTCTGAATCGTCTGTCGAATTTGTTCTCGCCTCCTCCAGCGAGAGCCGCGATAGTAGTCTCCTCGCGAGTCGTTCGCAGACTGTGTTTCTCTCGCGTCGCGACAATCTGTCGGAAGATCGCGTCGCGTTTCCACGTGGCGAGCACGCGCGAGTCGTACACGCGAGGCAACAACGATGGGCGCCAAATGGGAGAGTTCCAGCTACGCTGCTCGATCGATCGGGAAAGAGGATGCGTTTCCCTGTCACGGCAATCGGTGAGTGGAGGATCGATCCGAGACGAGCAGTGCCAGACACTTTGTTAACTTTTTTTGCCATTAACGGTGACTATAGTCGTCTGACGCTCATTGCGCAACACTATCAGTGACTACAGTAGCGACCTCACAAATGACCACGTTTTTTGGCATTCGTAAGCGTTCGTCCACCAATTTTCTTTCTTTCGATGCCAATTCACAGAATGCATCATCTCTCTTAAGCGTCCGACTGTGGTATATTTACCCAACGACTGACGCTCATTGTCTATAGTCAACCAACGTCTGGTGTGTAAAATGCTTGCTGTGTAAAAATTTTGCATTTATTCTTAACTTTGGTAGAAATAACCTCGTCTACGTTAGGATTTTTTCTTGCCGTGGCCGCGCATGCGAAGCGCATGAAATTCGCTCGCGGCGGGACGAAGTTCGCAGAACTCGCTAGTCGAAAGTTGAAGGTTCGCTCGATTGGGAACGAGCGTTCGCGTTTGCCAGCCCGCTGGCAGCTGGCCATCTCCGTAATGGAGCGAGTTTCCCCGCGGTCGAGGACAAATAAACACGTCGCGGCTATTGTGACAGGGCGCCTCCCGCGTTTTCACCCCGGGGTCGTATCTTCGTTTCCCGCCTCGTGACGATCGTTTTACCGCCACGTCGTGCTCCGCCGTGTTGTAGACCCTTCGAGCGATCCAGCTCGAAAGGAGGAGCAGAGAGCGACTGGAAATTCTTGTATCGCCGTGTCACGAAGCTCGATAATTCAATTACAAGTCTTACAATTAGCTGTAAGGATTCTCTCGCATCTGAGAAACCTGACTGGTATCGCTCTTCCCGAGCGCACCTCGTCGCGAAACGTGACTTACCAATTAAACTACTCTTACTAGCTCCTTTCCTGCTCGTTTCGTTAGTCCGTGCATCGACGTTGTTGTACTCGAAATTGATGAGAATTCGAACACACAGGGAACAGGGTGGAAAGAGAGGGACTTTGAAAATTGGATTGCATTACGCGTCCTTTTAGCTCGTTGAACGATGACGAAGCTCCGCCAGAGCCAGAGATAACGAGCTAACTCTTATCGACAAGAACTCCCCTCCACCGGCATCGCAATCTCAGTCGTATTCAGTCCTTCCGCGAATACACGCCACGGTGTATGCATGTACCTATACTACTTACTTGTCTCGCATAACTTGAGAGCGTTTCGCGGAGAATCGCGTTCGCATTAATCGATGATTAACTGATTCGTATACGGCAAGCTTATTGTTACCGGCTGCCGCGTTACGTTTGCAGTTGCAAATAACCCGGCGATAAGATCTTCGAACCGCGGATTGAATTCACGAGGAGAGGAGGGGATACCCCCTCGTGTCGATTAGAGGCGAGTCGTAGGCTGCCAGACGCAGCCACGGCGTGGAGTCAAAGTCCGATTCAATGTCGGGCAACTCTCAATTGCGCCGATAGTCAAGCAGCTGCTGTCGGTCGTTTCAATTCGCTCCGCGCCGCAATACGTGTCGCCTTCAAATTCCGATCGGAACCACGCTTTCGAAACCACTGCGGCTGCTGTGTAATCGGAAAACTACCGGTGATTCACGCGTGTTACGAGCCAAACGCGCTCGAGCGCATATATCGGGCTATTGACCTCTCTGATTTTCTTGACGAACGATTTAGGACCTACCTACAGTTAGTTCACGTTCCGTGTTGAAGCAAACTTTCATCTTCGATGGTAGCAACGACAATCGCTGTAACGATGACACAGATCGCGCACGAATTGAAACAACGGTGCTCGGTAATGCAAACCTTCGCGCGAAGGTCGTCGTGGCTTCTGTTCTCGAACGAGAAACGTAACGTGCGGTAAAGAACGACCATCCCAGTCGAAAGTTGCTCGCGGATCTACGTGGTGGTTCGTTCAACGCTCCACTTGCGAACGAAAATCGCGTAAATAGAGTAGACAGAAGCTGGTACAAGTTATATAGAAATACGTATTTATTTTACATAGATTAACGAGAAAAGAAAAAAAAAAATAATGACGATGACATTTCAGAAAACAAAAATAAATTTCATTCGGTGTTAATGTGGTTACTGTAATTCGAAAATCGATCAACCTTTTCTTCTTAATTGACGCAAACTCATTATCCTCGTCGCTTGAGATATTTGCAAGTTCCACTTTATTTTCATTCTCAGTTGTTAATTTCTCGAACTCGTCTTTTGCTAAACTCTCGTAAATTTGACGTGCTTGAACAGACATGGAAAACAAACGCTGCGAGTTTTCTTATTAGTGTTAGTTTGAAAAATTCGAGGAAAATATGTTCTCTGGTGTCGCGTAAATGGTCGGTAACAATGTAAAAGTCATCGGAATATAAACCACGAAATATCGTTCTCGAGCGTGTGGCGGCTCGTTTCACGGAGTGGCGTCACGCGATCGCTGAGAAGATCGAGTGGCGAAAACGGGTGGACGAGAAGCAGCTCACCAGCAGATTCCGTAACCGCATTACGTTAATTCGATTTGTCGTCCAGGGGGGATCCGATGAGAGACCGTGCGAGCTCAGCCGACTGGCCTCATTCGAGTAGCGTTCGGTTTCATCGTAGTCGCCGCGGCCGAAGGTCGAGCCACCTCGTGATTCTCTGAAAGCTACCCACGAATTAATTCGTTATCTGGATACGCTTTGCTGGTGTTTGCTTTCGAACGATAAGCCGTCCCGTTGCGTCGCCGATTCGAGCGTACATCGTTTCATTAACGCGCGTGATACGCTTGACTTCTCGTCTCCGATCGATTTCTTCGTCGCGATCCGCGATCCGCGAGTGATCGTTCGTGACCATGGTCTGGGACGACGGTCTCTCCGTGAAGGAGCTCACGGAGATGAGGAAGAAAACACCGCGATTCCCCTCGCGAGAACGGAACTTCGCGATGAGAAGACGAGGCTCACGGATAAACGCGTCTCTGAGCCTGGGCAGTGCATCACCTTTCTCAGGCCCGCCGCCCGACATTCGCGAGGAGGAACGCACCGACTGCAACCACGATCGATCGTGCAACAACGACGTTTGTACGCTGTAAGGACACTCGCGACACTTCGTCACGATTTCACGAATCACTCGCCAAAATCTAGAGAGTAATTGGATAGTTGCTCTTCATCCATTCGCGCGGCAGTCATTATGTATATTTCGTGGACGAAATGCAACTTAGCTGCAATGCAGTGTAGAAATGATTCGAGAAAAATGAAAAATATAACGTATTACTATTCATTAATAATAGATTTTTTTCAAAAAAAAAACTTCATTAGCAAACAAACAAAGGAAACGGTGAAACTATTTCGTATTTATGTAGAATAATTATTATTCGATCAATCAATCGCAATACCGACTATTAACTTGCACACGTTAATGCATATTATTGCCACGAAAATACACCGAAATACGCCTGACTCGTTAATTCTGCGCGAATTGGTTAAATGAAGTGGTTTTTTTTTTTTTCTTTTTATATCGTGTATCGTAAAGTAGAGATTGTTGCGCGTAGATTGTTACATTCTTGGGCGTGGACGTGTATGTTGAATGTCATTACCGCGAGACGTAATTTCACACAGAAGAGATACGAACGAAAGTGTAAATATGGTGCGGTCGCGAGGCGAGCAAACAAGATCGAACAAATCGAATATTTATGTTCGTCAGTCGTACGAAAGCTATCGGAAGCGTAACATCCGCGTGAAATACGGTCAGTTAAGGTATTTGTAGGAATCGGTTGTCGCGAGTAAAAGTGAAGTCCAGCTGAAATACACGCAAATAAATATAGCGAAGAACGTTGCTCTGCGACGAAAATAGTTGAATAGAACGATTAATGGAAGTCGTGAAGTGATAACGAATTTACCAAAAAATCCCGATAGTTATGGAAAATGAAGAATTAGGAAGTTAAGAATGCTCGACATCTTTTAAAGAACTGCGAATCTGAAGCATATAAAACGACGAGAATTGTAACAAAATTCTTGGTTAAAACAAGAGAATAAGAAATGGCCAAATGGTCATGTTTATCGATGAAAAGAGGTTTAGATTTGATATTATTATGATTCACGAAAAAAAGCAACAGTTTCTGAGTCGTCGACCAATAATGATTTGGGCAGGTATTGATTACTAAGATATGATGGAAGTAAAATTTACTGCAGGAAAATTAAATAGTAAAAAGTGTATATTGAAACGATTGGTCAACAAATTAACACGAATTGCCGGAAATAAGTACATTTCGGCGTGATAACGCGTCCGTGCACACCGCGGAAGCAGTAAAACGATAATTTGCGAACGGAAAAAATTCGTGTTTTAAAAAAAAATTATAAAAAATTATATAAATCTTTGCTTCAAAGAATTAAGGCTTGCCGCTCTTAAATGCGAAGGAAGTCGGTCATATTTGTGTTCGTTGTTCTTCATTTCGATCCGCTAAATATTACAATATTTCTATATATATGTTTTTTTAATAACACAAAATATATTGCAGAAAGTTTAATTTACGTTACTTATACATGTTGATAAAACGTACTATCGAGGAATGTATATAAAGGTTTCGTATCGTTTGTTTAATAGAATGAAATTTAATAACTTTTAGAGTGCGCTATCTTTCTCTATTCCACGCTTACACACGCAATCGTTTATGTAATTACGTGCACTAAGGACACAGATATTCAAGCCTTTTTAACTGTAGTATGAATAGAAAATAATCGTGCTAGGCGACGAAACCTTACCAGTTTGAATCACCCGCTGGGTCATCGATTTCCAAAGAAAATACAAGAATAATTTACGTTCGAATAATTTACTTTACTGTTACATGTATATATACTTACGATCGAAATTATCATGTATATATACGTATACGTACATATCTACGTGATACTAATCAAAGTGACGCGATTGCTCGTACTGGCAATTTTTTTCCCTTTTAATGGGATCTTCATTGATCTCATCGTGATTGCTGGGAGGAAACCAAAGTTCGCAAGCTTTCTACCCTGAATCATCGATCGTTACACAGGGATTTGTACGCGCGTGTGTAAAAAAAAAAAAAAAGAAATATGCGTTCCGCTGTTGCAAATCTAAATCAGGATGACGACGCTCGTGAGTATGACTCGCACGGTTCGTCCGTCAATGTCGCTTAATCTTGGCGAGGCGATTTATGTTCCCTTCGGTGGAACAGAGACAACAGACGGTATTTGGCAATTTCCGTTTAAATTTACCGGGTAACTAGTACTCTAGAGATTCTAGTTACGAATTTTCGACGAAAACGAGTTGCCTTTTGAAAACTCCCTTCACTGCAGCTCCTCGTATTTCCGCGTATTTCGAGTTTCTGCGAACGACCTGACGACCGGATGACCGCGAGCAGCCGACTTACGCTTACGCAATGCGAAATTATTCCGAGACACTTTGCGAAATCTTCCTCGTGCCTGTGTCCAATTTTTACACGAGTGAGTGATTTTTACACGTTTCCCTGCGTCGTTTCGCGATCGCGTGGCTTCTCGCTGGCGAGATTGGTGTGACGTCAGTGATCGATAGCCAGCTTTTTCTCGAGCGATGACGGATCGAGGAGGGAATATAATACGCCCGATCGAGCCCGAGGTTTGCATCAGGCGAATGCTTTGAAAGTTCCTTTCTGCGGCTACGTGTGCACCACGGTCTGCGAAACGTCAGGATGTCGCGATCGGAATCGGCAAGTGATCGTGTTTGTTGTTTCAAACGGCTTTGGCTAGTTATTCGCGGCGAACATCCTAGAAACTCGTGGCCAGCCAAAATATATGAGAACGTCGAATAAATCTCGCTCGCGTTCGTACCAGAATAAATCAGCGCCTCATTGCCAAGGTGATTCGTTTGAATCCTATTCCGAGTAATCTTTGATCGCTCTGCCCTTCGATCTCTCTCTCTCGCGGTGGATTCGTGACTTCAGCCTCCCTGGTGGGATAAACTGCCGATCCTCTTTTCGTTTTCGAAAGGCGAAACATCGTTCGAACGCGCCGGAAATTCAAATACACGGATATTCAAGGGGATTCGTTTACGAGCGATTATCTTCTGTTACGCAGGACCATGTCAAATACTTGTCCATAGGAAGACTTACGGGTAGAACGGGCGACAGTCCAAAAACGCACGAGCGCGTGTTTACGACAGGCTGTGTTGCGCGTGGCGACGTCAGTCGTCGGTTGCTTGGCCATGCCGAATCGTGTCATATTTTCGTGGGAAGCTCGTCGAGAGAGGCTCGTCCGTTTCCCGAATTCGCTTCCTCTTACGCAAGCACGAAGAATGATGTACTGGACGGTGACAGGTCCTCCTCCAGTTTGCGCGTGAAAACTCTCTCCGCGCGGAAGAAGAGCACGCGAGAGGCGAGAATTTTATTCCCGTTGGAAAGAGCGAGATATCACTTTCGATCGTGGTGAATGCTACTTTCTTGGATTGATTCAGTTGTCAAGAGCAATTGACAACGTTTCTTCTGTTGCTCTGCACGCGCGTTTAAAAATCCCTTCATTGACTGGCTGTATGACGGTTTCCAGACGCGGCGTGGAGACGCAAAAAAGGAGAAAGACGATTTCTCTTCCGTGTCGCGGAGAAATTACGTAAATAAATAATGATGATAATTAAAGGGACGCAGAGCCTCTAAACAGCCTCTACGATTTTCCTTTCTCCGCTGGCTGCGAAACGTTCCACGTCTGGAAATGGCGAGCGTTTAACGATTCGTCCCGACTTATTGCACGTATCCGAGCAAAATGACAATTTCCGCGCGACGAACGCCAATATATATATTTCACAACGGGGATCCATGCGTAAACGCATTTTTCTTTATCGTTTGAACGTGAAACCGAGCGTAATCGAAGACACCGTTACAACGTTGTTAAGATGTAATTAAGAAATTATACAGGATGAACTGAAAATCACTTCCTGCTAAAATAAGTCTGTAACTCTTTATATATTTTTTCTAATTTGTTTTCTGTTTTATACATTAAAGTACATAACGAAAGAATCGTCGTGTTTGAACTTAAAGTTAATTCAAAGTTGATAAAAATAGGTTTTTCCCTTATATTTTGATGTTTTATTAAAAAAAGAAATAATAGGCGGGAAGAAACTTTTGGCCCACCCTGGTACGATACAATTTTACGGAACTTTTATTCGAACAAGAGCCGTAGGTNTTTTTTTTTTTTTTTTTTTTTTTTTTTTTTTTTTTTACAGTACGTTAATGTGGCAAAATTAAGTACATGTATAGAAAAGTACAACAAACATAATGGACAAACGGTTTCACGATCGGTTTAATTTCTAATTCAAGGCTCCAGCTTTGGAGCACGCACAGTCTTACACAGTTTCGCCTAATCATACATTTTTACCGTGCTTAGGTATCCTTGCCGATTTATACCTTGGCCAAAGTACTTTAGGACTGACTAATTTTTCTTAACAACGTCGTCTTACATCGTGTACACCGAGTTTATCGAGTTCCTGCGACGAAAACTTTTGTCCGCCGAGTGTTGGAAGTTATCGGGTCCTCGAGCACATTACGAAATTCTCGTTTTTGCTGTCTGTTGATTGATGCAACCTATCTCAGAGCATTCGTCGTCCAGTTGGTTCATCTACGTGATTTTCTTGGCAAGTCTCGCGATTCAAAAAATTCATAGAGGAGCGGCGCAGAGAGGCGAGTCGAGAAACGTGTAAACGATGGATCAGCATGAGGACCGTGGCGCGTACCGCGCGCGTCTAATTCGACTCGCGGACTCGCGTGGTTGCAATTCACGACAAGGTGGGAGCTTGGTCTGCGTGTCGGCGAGCTTTCGACGACATCCGAGGGATCCGCGCCTGCGCCCGCGGGCCGCGCTTGTTTCACGGGCCACCCGGTATTATAACTATAGGTTATACACACCTACCTACCGTCCTCGTCGAATCTCATGGCGCCAGTTTGAAGTACGCTCCTTCTGCGAATGCACTCTGTTACGTGGCACGCGCCGCGCTGTCCCGTTCCATTTCGAATCTCCCGCGTTTCCGTCGTCACCGCCGTTTATCGCGCGCCGCCTCTATCTTCTCCGTTATCTCTCCTGGAAGCTTCGTTTCTTTCGTTTTTTTCCCCTTTTCTCTCTCCTTCTTTTCCGGAGCTTCGCTGAAATTGTCGTCTGGTGCTATCTGGAAGACAGTGCGACGATCTCTCGCCTCTGTTTCCTCTTGGTTGAGATTACGAGTTGTGGTGGTGGTGGTGGTGGTGGTGTGTGCAGTTGCACACGCTGTGTGTACACACGCGTGCAACAGTGTTGGTCACGGTAGGCAATGTACATACGTTTTACCGAGAGCGACTCGCGGTGGAGGTCGAACGATCCGCGTGACGGGCAACGTTCAGAGTAACGCGGAGGTAAAAGGAAGGAAGTGACACGGCAAGTGCACCGGGCCGAGGTTACCTACTTGCATTTTTATCGCGGCGCTCGTTCGGTCGTGATACCGATCGCGAACCGACGATCGGTGGTTCTAACGTAGCCGCGTCCAGCCGACAGGCATTTTCCCCATCGCTGGATTTCGCGTTTGGCGTTTCGCTGGATCGTTGACGAAACACGCCAACAGGCAAGGAAGACGAAACAACACGAAACTGCGTGTTACACCGCGACCGAGAGCTATTTCCACCAGCGGCCAGCATCACCACCGTCGCTTAATATAGCCAACATTTATCTAATTAATAGCCATTAGCCGCCATAACGATAATTCGGCCTACCGGGTCCGACATCCATCGCTTTCACGCCAAATCTGTCTGTCTAGCTTCTCTCTTTACCTCGTCGTGACACCTGTCAACAGTGTTTAGCCCCAACGCGTTTCTTTCTTTTTTCTCGTGCCTCTTGGTGGCAGCGTTGTGCCAACGTGCGCTTTCACACGTCTGAATTAGAAAAGGAAAAGAAAAAGAACGAAAAGAAATTCGCGATGAAATTATTGCATCGTAGAGGACGAGATAAGTTTCTTATCGTCGCGAGGGAAAGGATCTTATCGAGATCTTACGAAAGCGTGCGAGCGTCGATAGGAATCGATACAGAGAGCCGCGTAAAAAAAGGGACGCGTATAAGCGTCGTCGACTAAAGCGATAGTTCAGACGACGACGAAACGTCGTCTTTCTTTCACACAAATTCCCGTCCGTACGAACGACAAAAATACTTTGGTCTTATTAGCGGATTCTGTTCTTGGCAAACGAATATTCGCCTGCGATGCGATTCGATGACTGACTAACCTTCTTCCCCTTTTCTCTCTCGGCCGGCTCGTGCTACTCGATCGTAGCTCGTGCGATGATTCACCTGCGATGGAATATAGTCGGATTCCAGGTAAAGCCATTTCAGAAATGAAAGATAGATAGATAGAGAGTGAGAGAGAGAGAGAGATGGTGGCCTTTCATCGGATCGTCAACCGAGGCTTTCCATTGTATTAAGCCATTAACGTCCGATATATATCTTACGCGCGTACGTCGAACGTTATTAGCTCCTACCTTTCTTGCTTACGTCAATCTTGTACGCGCAGGCCGCTGCAAGCCGCGCGCTGCCTGCTGTCTAACGTGTTATTTATACGTTTGAGCGTATAGAGAGAACGGGGCGGCTGGCTGGCCGATCGGATTCATATCGACACGTTATTAGAAGCAACCGCCTCTTCCTGCAGCCCGGCTGCGGAGATCCGGCATGGTAATTGATTAATCGCTCTTCCGATAGATCCCCTGCCGCGAACCTAGCCTTCCTCCACCCGAGAGAAATCTCGAATGGAACGGACGTTCCGCTCGAGACGGTGGATGTTTCCAAGCTTAGGAAAGAGCTTGTAGGATCGACGTCAGGTCTGCTACAAGCTGAGATTCCTTCGTTCGTTTTCGTGGGTTGTTTGTTTGCCAGGAAGAGGTGCATAGGCTTCTTGCTTTCGTATTAGGTTCCCAGAGATTATCTCTTCGCGACAACGTACGGCACTCTGGTTGATTCTATCAACCGAGCGTATTTCAGCGAACGCCACGTCACGTCACGTCACGTCACGTCACGTCAAAGTGGAACACATGCTCCGAAAATCTGTTGTTCGCGTTCGCATTACCGGTTGTTTGCGTTGTGTCACCGCGCGCCAACACCTGACGACCAGGCGGCGTATCAACCGAAACCCGGGCGAAAATGGAGCAGCGTGACTCTATCGAGTCTTTGCTGATAAGACGTAAAGATTAACCTCTCAGCTGTGGTCACACGCTTTCAAAAGTGTACGTGCAGCTGTCAATTGTAACATTGAATTGAATTATAAGGAGATAACACTAGCTTTTTTTCTTTTGAGAAATCAATAATTTTATTGTTCAATTTGATCAATATTGTAAGTAAGAGAATATAACAATAATTAATATCATTAGCTAGGAAATGATAACGAAACTAGTCAAAAGTCTAGTTTCAAAATATCCTAAGATATCTGAAATTTACGAATACTTTTTTTTCTTTTCCACAAAATATTCATGATAATTAACATTAGCAGCAAGAGAATATTTAGAAACAATATAAGAACTAGTCGAAAGTTTCAAAATAATCTAAAATTGTTTTATCTTCTACGAAAAGTTTAACTTGAGTAATAAATTACGAGTGTACTGGTCATTACAAAAAAAAAAAAAAGAAAAATTTCTTCATAACGAGTATAATGCTACTCTCACGCAGTATATTCACATCTAAGAGGTTAACTTGAAAAAAGAAGAAGAAAAAAAAAGAGAAACGGTAATTACGTTTGGAAAGAAACGTAAGCGGTGAAATTCGTGAACAAATTTCACTCGATTCTCGGCAGGACAACGTTCGCGATCTATATATTGCCGGGCTGACTCGATCGAGAGCGGAACTTGCACGCGTAACCTTCGGTCCTTTTTCGTGCGAATACGCGCAATTATCACCAGAGGATCATCCTCTCTATAAATAACCGCGTGACTTGATGAACCATGGCGATTTCCGCAATGAAAATAAATTCAAACGGGCGGCTCGTCGCCCGTCGGTTCGCGCGTCTAGGCGTAATAATTTTTCTGGCGACAGCCGACCGTTCGCCGGCCGTAAAACAAGCTATCGACCTGCTTTGCATTCGAGCCAAATTGTAAACTGACCGCCGCGATTTCGCGATCGTTGCTACAAACGTGCCCGTAAAACTCGCACAACGATCTCTCGATCGTTCGATCTGTCGTCCACTGTCGCTGTTCCTTTCTTCAAGTTTCGCGAGACAGGTTTCTCGAGAGGGGTAGAGAGAAGAAGAAAGAGAGAATGGACTCCGGGCGTGTAAGAGCTTTTTGTTCGTGCCACGTCCGAGAGGAACGTTCGATCATCCGCGTCGCTCTCGGCCAGCTTTTTGCCCGGTGAAAGTACGTGATCGCGCGTGATTTTCCAGAAATTCCACCAGTCCCTCCAGAAAGATCATCATCGCGCGTCGACGTTTCACCCATCGTCGCGATGTTTCGATGACTCACGCTCTCTTCGGGACTTTCGTCCGCTGCTGACTCGGCCAGCGATCGGATCAACGAGCAGAAGCAGAAAGCAGAAACCTTCTCCTCGTTTCGATTAATCATCGTGGCAACTGGCTGCCAACGAACTCGGCTCGGCTCGAGAGAGTTTCGTTTCACCAGACTCGCGGGGAATCCTCGAGATCTCGCGAGTCGGCGACCGAAGAAGATGAAGATCGAAGGTAGAGGGTGAAGGTAGAGGCTCATCCTGAACGACAAACTTCAGAGGCGTCACACGACGCCGACGTTGCTCTCGGGCTCGGGCACCAGGATGAGTCCGAAGGGGCCGGGGAGTCAGGAGGGCCCGAAGATGGAGGTGAGGGTGTCGTGCGTGCCGACGCCGGGCGCGGAACCTCAAGGGATCCGAGTGAAGATCCCCGAGCCGAAGAAACGACCCACCAGCCCTCTGGTCGACGATCCGATGCGCGCCAGGTGTCCCTCCGTCCCCGAGAAGGATCTCTACAAGAAGGCCGTGTCGTTGGATCGTCGGGACAGGTACCCGACGTTGTCCGGCGCCGAGATCAAACGAGGATTGATCCCCGGTGGCGTCGACGTGCCCCGTACCACCAGGAGGAACCCGATGCTCGATCGGAAATATCGATTTCCAACCATCTCCGGCGCGGAGCTGAAACGCGGCCTCGCCGTCGGCAAGTGTCCCCTGGAAGACGGGCTGGACCTCAGCCTGGCACCCTGGCCGGGCATGAAGTGGGCCTGCGTCAGGGTGTTGCACCTGTACTGCAAGGTGTTCGACCAGTTCGAGCTTTTCGAGCTGATAGTTAGGTAATTGTGCGACCGGCAAAAAATCTCGGGATTCAAAATACATGTGACATTCAGGTTTAAATGCAAGCTTCGTTCGACTTTCTCGAAACTCCACGGAGAGGAGGGTGTTTCAGTTGGCGTGCAGAAGTATATATACACTCCGAGCCCGACGCACACGCTTCAACGATGACAGGCTATGGTTAATATTTGCTCCTCGCAGACACGTGGTTGATAGATCGTTTACAGGCGATGCCTGACACCTTTCACGGACGTTTAGCAATCCCAAGGCAGAGCGTTTGCCTGATAAGATCGCGACGAATTAAAATTCTAGAGGTCCATTAGCGTCGGGGGTGCAGCGTAAATATAATTAGTCGGCATTAACAGGCAGACAGAGTGCCCCCTGCCGATCCGGCTTCGTCGCTGGTTCGTCAGTTTCGCGGCTTGGAAAGTCGGATCGAAGCTAGTCACGTCATTGCAGCGCTTCTTCTCGCGCGGTCTCTTTCACTTTTTCCACATTTTTCACGCACTCTCCGTGCCCCTCCTGCGGCACGCCAGACGCCGTAGAAATGCAGCCGGTCGATCGCGACACGCGCAATTCCTTCGATCGCGGAGCAGACGCATGCAAATCGAATTAACGTCGTTTAACGAGTTTGTAGTACGTGCACGCGCCATCGAGCCACGTCAACGCGACCGTGTCTCTCCCCCGTCTCTCGGTGTCGAGCGATTGCAAACTCGATCCGACCACGATTTTCTCCCGACCAAGTCCCGCATTTTATTACCAGCCGACTTGCCCTCGGACTTTCCAGTTTTACCTTTCTTTTTTTCTTTCTGCTTTTCGAATTCCGCCGCTTACACGCGTCACGCGTACGTGTGTCGCCCATCTTGGACACATCGTCCAGGGAATTAATCGCGGCATATGGTGTCTCGTTGTGTCTCTGCGCGTGAAGCCTCGTAAATTATTCGGTCAAATTTCTTCAGTTCCGCGATTCTTGCCGCTTTTTCACGAACGACGAATCTCGCCGGGTGGTTGATTCGCCTTGGTAGAACCATTCAACGAAACGAACAAAATAAATGACATTGGTCTATCGATCTGCTGTTTTCAAGACTGAAAGACATGAAGAAGCTTACGATTGAAAATTGAGGAAGCTTCTGGATCGACCGATAAACGAAAAAGAAAAAAAAAAAAGGAAAAGAAAACGAATAAAATTTGGAGAAGAAAAGCTTTGAATCAAGAAATCATAAAACATGCGAATTAAGCCACCGAACGATAAAAGTATTCTTTTCTTCTCAATTGTTCTCAGAGCGCGCGACAGTTTTGAAATAAACCACTCCGACAATTCGCAATGAGATTTAATTGGAAAGGGGCGGGTTCGCATTGAAACGCCAAGAGAGGCGTTTCTTTCAACGAACCCGTCGAGGCACTCTGCTGGAAAACAGGCGATGGAAGATTTCCATTTTCGCGCGCGGAATCGTACGAATCGCGGCGTGTGTCAGCGAGCGTTCACGTGGTCAAAGGAAAACGAGCGTGTGTCGCTGGCGAATCAGCTGGAACCTCATTCTGAGATAGCACGGGCCATGAATTCGAATGAATTATGGCCCACAAGCGAGTACTGCGTTTCACGTTCGCTGAGTTAACGAGGCGTCAACGTTAATTTGCGTCCATCCTCCGATGCCAGGACGGATTCATGGTCTCTCTCTTTCTCTCTCTCTCTCTCTCTCTCTCTCTCGTAATCGTCCCCTTCCTCTCAAATACAAAAAGGACGAGTAACCGCGAGAGAGTTCTTTATCGCTCGAGAGCTCTTTGTCAACGGCGAAGTTACGATCCGTTGCTAAACAAGATGACCGCGTTCTCTTGACATTATGAGCGCGACATTATGAAAAAGGGGGTGGATGGTAACTTTTCAAAGGTTGAAGCTAAGAAAGCTCGTCGTTTCTCTAATTGTCGGAGGAGGGAAGGGATAACTCCCTTCCCTAAGAGAAGATCGATATCGCGGTCACGTAAGAGCAGGACGATGCTCCACCTTTTACGAACTTTCGATCGAGCTTCCAGAGCTTCGACACACGAAGGAAGCTCTCTCTCTTTCTCTCTCTCTCTCTCTCTCTCTCTCTCGATGAACTAGTTTCACTCCCCTAGAAAAATTTACGAGCGCGAACGAATCTTTTTCGTCGAAGGAGATAGGGTGTCAAGTTGCTCGAGACGTGGCGGACATTTCCGCTCGGTCTTGAAATCGCGCTCGTACGAAACCCGATTTTATGGCGGCCCATTAATGCGTCGGCCAGCACACCGTTAAATTTAACGAGCTCTCCTCCGCATCGATCTTCGCCTATGTTGCCATCCGTTTCCCCCGCTCTCTCCTCTTCGTTGATCTTCCCGTAGATCGGATTTTGTAGATTTACGAGCGAATCGTGATTTATCTTTCTCTCTCTCTCTCTCTCTCTCTCTCTCTCCTCTTTCTCGTTTCCTCGTGTGTTTTTCTTTTTCTCTTCCCCCCTCTAGCATCGTGCCGGATAAAAATTTCCTTCTGTCGGACAGACACGTCGACGAGTGCTCATCGTATAATCGTATAATCGAGGTCGAATCGCAGAAAGGAAGAAAAGGCAGGCTCGTATTAGCATCGCCGTCCGACCTTGCCACGCTGACACATCCGGAAGGGTGCGGTAGAACGGCGATGAATTTGCCGGCAACGCGAATGCATCCCCTTGATTACGCGGTTGATGTTCGATCCAACCGTTAGCGTGTCACACGTGGGAATTAGAATCGCGACTTTTTCTACGCAAGCAGCCTTTCCTCTTCTCGCGTCTCTTTACCTCTCTTCAACCTCATCCCCTTGATTACGCGGTTGATGTTCGATCCAACCGTTAGCGTGTCACACGTGGGAATTAGAATCGCGACTTTTTCTACGCAAGCAGCCTTTCCTCTTCTCGCGTCTCTTTACCTCTCTTCAACCCCTGGCGGGATTGAAATTGAAATCGTTCCTTTGTTTTGTTTTTAAGCGCTCGAGAATTGTCAAATTGCAGTTGATCGAAAACTGTCGGACGTCGTGCGTGTTTCGATCGTAAATTCGCGAGAAAAGATATTGCAGTTGATCGAAAACTGTCGGACGTCGTGCGTGTTTCGATCGTAAATTCGCGAGAAAAGATCGAGACTTCCAAGTCGAACTTGGAAACGTGGGAAACGAGGACAGGAAAAAAGTGAAAAAAAAGGAACGCGCTTGTTTGCAGTAATTAGACGATCGGCAGGAAGCGCACGGCGCTCGAACATTGCAATAAAACTCGATTAGAGGCTCTATCATGAACGTTGAGGCGTATACGAACGTTAGGCTAAAAAAAAGGAACGCGCTTGTTTGCAGTAATTAGACGATCGGCAGGAAGCGCACGGCGCTCGAACATTGCAATAAAACTCGATTAGAGGCTCTATCATGAACGTTGAGGCGTATACGAACGTTAGGCGAGTTAATGAAAGATCGGGAACAAATATTTAGCATCCTCTCGGTTTAATAGATACGTCGGCCCGATACCAACGAGGGTTTACATCGGTGCGCGTCCGTGCCACATACAGCCACAGGGAAACTAAGGCAGTGTTTCCTAAACGGGAGACGGGCATTAATCTTGTCGCTCGATACCACCGAGCAGAAATTCCCGAGTGTGCATCATGAATGATGCATGACTTTCCAAAGTAACGAGTCGCTGAGACATTCTTTCTCCTTTTCAGAAAGAACTGCACCAGTTGCAAGTGCCCGCGAGAGGCGCACGATGTATGCCACGAGGAATGGGCGTCGGTCAGGTCTCGTTTGGGCCTGAAAGGCGAGGAATCCTCGCATCCGATCGTTTTCGACCCGAGGGCAAAGGGCCTTGCCTGGGCACCTCCTGGCCTACCAGCTCACAAGGTGGGTAAATCGACGTCGTTCAGTAATCGTTTCCTGCTTCGTTTCCCGTTTAACCGTCGGATATCGCCCAAGAGCGATTCAACAACAACAATCGTGACAAGCGTGAAATTCAACAATTGTCGGCAGTTATCTCGTCGATTGCGCGAGGATCGTCGATACGATCCAACTTTCTTCCAGCGATCGAGCACGATAAAGATTGGGATTTTCTACAGCGTTTACATCGGTGNTCAGTAATCGTTTCCTGCTTCGTTTCCCGTTTAACCGTCGGATATCGCCCAAGAGCGATTCAACAACAACAATCGTGACAAGCGTGAAATTCAACAATTGTCGGCAGTTATCTCGTCGATTGCGCGAGGATCGTCGATACGATCCAACTTTCTTCCAGCAATCGAGCACGATAAAGATTGGGATTTTCTACAGGTACTCGCGCGTTGTCGTTACAAGACTTGCAAAGATTAGGTCGAACGATAACTGATAATTCATCTGCAACGCGGACGCAACAGTTGAAAATCAAATATAAGGAAAGTCGGGACATTTCTGATAGGAAGACCCATTTTAATCCGATCGAGAACGTCGTATTACGCGTTCGCGCAACAGCCGAGTGGCAGCCGGTTTTCAATATTTTCCAAAACTCGGGAGTGCATTAACAAGTGCTGACAACTTCATCGTTAACAGATTCTTTATCTCTCGCGTTTCACGCTAGCCAATAAATTTTTCTTGTCTTACGTTGAACAGACGCGTGAATTTTTGATCCGACGATTGCCTCGTACGACGCTGAGCTGCATTTTCCCTCGTTACAGGTGGAGGAATATTTCTCGATGCTGCCAGAAATATCCGTGCCCAGGTTAGGCACGCCTGGGGAACGATACAGGGACCGACAATTGGCGATTCAATTGCCTAAGCAGGACTTAGCCACAGCTTATTGTCGCCATTTGAATCCGAAACACGTGAACAGCGCCGACGACTTTATGACGGCGAGGAACGAGATCGCGTTGGACATCGGGAGCGTGCAGGAAATACTCGAGACAGATGTCGTAAGTTTCAGCGCGGATATCGTTGCCTTGCCCACGTAGCTATTTCCTGGCGAAAAAGCATGAAATTCTCGTTTGTTCTCGTAGAATTGCGGCGCGTGTGACGTACTGTTACCATACGGCAGCCTCGTCGTATCAGCGAGCAAATTGGACCTCTTCTATCATCCTGCTTGTTTCCGATGTACGAAATGCAAGGAACTTCTCGTTGATCTCGCTTACTGCGTCCACGACAACACTCTGTTCTGCGAGAGGCACTATGCCGAACAGCTGAAGCCGAGGTGCGCAGCTTGCGACGAGGTAAGTTTTGCGAATGTCGATGATTATACCCTCTGAGAGTCGAAGAAAAATAAGAAAAATGAAGAGATTTTCAATTTCGCGCTCGAACGAAAATCAACGTAAAGTAGTACCGGCTGTGTCTGGTCAGACGAGTTTACCGTGTGGCGTCGATAAAACAGAGATCGGACGTACCGGACCGTCTTTATCTACTGAAATCTCCTTTATCGACGGTAGAGGCTCGCTAACTTCGATCGTTGCCATCGATACATCGAAACGAATGTCGATGCACGCTTCGAATACTAACGCGGGAAATACTGCAGCGTCCGCGGAGATAAACGATGATCTCTACTTTTTTTTNTTATTTTTTTTTTTTTTTTTAATATTAATTTTTACGAAACCAGCAGCAAGACTGGTTCGTTCTCTCACGGTTTTTCCATTTACGGTTACAATCCAGCGAAAGAACGAAAGACCGCACGACTGTTTCGCGAAGGTTTCCGAGGTTTTTATCGCGTCGGCAGCAATTGCTCTCGCATTGAGAAAACTTGAAATCTCATCGTGGGTGACCCAAATGCGCGCAGTCAGCTGTCAAGGTACGCATAAATCGCGATTCGTGCCAAGCTCAGGCCGGTTTACTACTCGTACGCGTACCATCGCTTACGACGAGCTTACCGACGATTTATCGTCGACATTGACGGAATGAATGGCGCAAATAAATTCTCGAATCGAATAAAATGTAGTACAATTTATTCCGTAGTACGATTTTCCTACGCATGTGCGAGATTGTCAAACAATTTATTCCAGCGGAGATCTTTATTTCTTCTTTGGAATCACCTTGTTATTCTCCGCGAACGGTCTGAATCTGCTTCAATCGTAAACAAATCTAACTGCTCTTAAAATACATGATGATATTAAGTATCGCGCAATTGCGAGGCGTTGTCTCGCGCAACTGGGCCGCTTTCGGCTTTATTTAGATAGAACGGAAATAGGAATCGTGCAAGATAGAAGTTGAACATCGGTACAAGCACGTTTGTCATCGTGGCCACTGCGCAATGCGAATCATGTTGCAGTAACGAACGTGCAACTTGGCCGGATCCGCCGTTCTCTTCATCTCGATTCATCGCTGACTAATAACCTCGCTCATTCGTCTTCGGTATACGTTTGTAAACGTTGTTCAGATACTCGATCAATCAAGTGCATTCCCACTTCCCGAAGGAAACACTGGAACGATCAAACAACGTTTTATCAACATTTTCTTTTCTCATCGAATCAGACCGATTCAATGAAAGATCCCGAACTTCCTCGTTCGAGTCGAGAAGCTTCGAAGATCTTTGGAACGCAGCTGAACGGAGCCGAGATGTTGTAAAGCCTCAGCTGTCACAATTTGTTATCGCTTCTCTCGTTCGTGTAACGCGTTCGAATTGGTTTTCTTCCAACCGGAAACTCGACGTTTAACCGTACCTGCAGCCGGTCGGTAATCTATTTTGATTTCTTGTCGAAGCTCCCACCACGGATCGGTGTGTCCAGACACACCGAGAAGACCGTTCCCGTCTTTTCTTAGAGTCAGTCAATTGGAGGCGAACGAAAGGCCTAGTAAACCACGAGAATAAGTCAAGCAACTCCTTGTTCTTCCTCTCGTTCGATCGGAACAATCCCGGTTGCGTTTGCCGTTCGTTTCCGCGAGTTCGTTCGTTCGTTCGTTCGAGTACCGGTCGTTCTAGAAGATTGTGTCGCGAGACCGCGTTCTTAGATTTTGTTTCCACAGCAGCGAAAGGTGGTTACTCGAGTTATACTTCGGTAAGTGAAGTGAGCCACACTCAGCCATACACGAGAACCACTACTACCCCCGCTGAGGACAACG
>NIPQ01091693.1:45463-69655 GCA_002806875.1 Lepidotrigona ventralis hoosana
TTTTAAAAAAAAAAACCAAAAAAAAAAAAAAAAAAAAACACCTAACGAATTACAACACGCATTACACCCTACCCAACTACTCGATACTCCAATCGCCTCTTCGAATTTCGAACGAGAGCGAGCTTGTAAACATGTACGACAAGAGACACGCGTGACACGAGTCTAGGCTCGCGAGGCTCGAGCATCATCGTCGATCATTACGGAAGACGTTCTGAGCCTGCGACGGGAGACAAACGGCCTTTATAGAAAAGCGTGTCGTAACAGTGACGCAACGAATCGTTATAGCGTCGTTGTCGTAAAATTCTACCGCGTTGTCTATTTCGGGAGCGTCGCGGTTCACGTGTTACCGCTGTCTTGCTGCGCAAAAATGCCTCGGTTTGACCGCCGGCGTGCTCATTCCGACGCTTGATCGCTCCAACTTGATCGCAAATCAAAACCCCTCCTCCGTCTCGCATTCTTTGTTTAATCGTCTCGGCTGGAAAACGAAAACACGAAGTGGAAGGCGAATAATAAAACACGCTGCTAAGCGTAGATCTCCTCCTAGATCTCCTTTGATTTATCGTCAACGTCGAGGCGAGACCGATCTTGTTTCGTATCCATTCGACAGATGGCAGTTTTCGAAAGTGATCTGAACTTTTCGCGTCACTCCAAAGTTCGATTTTCGGTTCACTAGACGTGTCGTTCTTCCCGTAGATTGGAATTTGGTCGGACAAACTTTCTGGAGTGTGTCAGATTCAATCGGTCGAGCTAGACGTCTCGCACGCGAGAGCGATTTCGAAAATAGCGCGACGCTGTTGCGAAACGCGAAGATGAATGGCGTGAATTCGGGTCACCGAAGCCGTGTTCACCCGTCAAAAATACTTAAACGAGAAACGAGCAAAAGTCGTAGAATCAGTACAGTACGGAATTCTATCTGGGTCTTTGCACTCGGCAAACGTCCTTCCCAGTATATATTTCTCGCACCGATTCATCCTAGGAGATGAACTGCGGATCGATCAATCGGAAAATTTAATTCANAGAAACGAGCAAAAGTCGTAGAATCAGTACAGTACGGAATTCTATCTGGGTCTTTGCACTCGGCAAACGTCCTTCCCAGTATATATTTCTCGCACCGATTCATCCTAGGAGATGAACTGCGGATCGATCGATCGGAAAATTTAATACAGTACTCAGGTTTAAAAACAGTAGAATACAATGTCTAGAAAATGTAGAAGAGAAACCTCCGTTCGCAAGGCAAACGCGACAGCATCGAACGTTGGCTATTCTCGGTTAATGAGTCATTATCGAAAAAAGGTACATGCACTGAGCTGTTCCGCGTAAACGCGCCTGCGCGACGGACATTTGACATATAATAACCCGGCTGCATTTCTCCAAGTTTCACGCGAAATGATCGATCTCGATTCGAAAGAAGGCCTTCTGACACTAAGGTACCAAATCTTTGATCCGAGAGTCGCAAGGTTGAAAGTTTGTGGGTGGCGGCAAGGGGACTCGTGATCGTGGTACCTGGCACAAGGTGGAACAAAGGGAAGGTCGTCCTGGGAAACACAGGGGGAACAGTGGTAAAGTCTGCAAAGTTCTCAGCGGTTCTAATTCGGTCGAGCTCGCGAGGTGGCTTCGCTAGAGATCCGGTGGCACGCTTTTCTCCGACCGTGGCACACACGTTCGATCATCGACCGAAATAACATTGGCATTGTTCCGTTTCCCTCCAGAGGAACCAGCGTTCGTGGCAATCGGGTCGACTAATCTCGACCCTTCGTCACTCCGTGGAATGTCGCACATTTCGTTTGAATTTTTGCGACGCCTCGCTCCCTGGAACCGACCGCGTGCGAGTTTCCAGCACGATCCGTCAGAGCGGAAGGTCAAGGCTCGATTCTTTGCTGAAGAATCGTTTATAACGGGGAGAAATTAATACCCGCCCGTCCGCGGTGTTCGTGACTGGAACTTGCGACCGGGGAGAAAAGTTTAGTTTGGAACTATAAATATTATACATCGCGGGGCGAAGTCGCTAATTCTTTGCTAGAGGGAACCTTTTCTGAGCCAGACTGTTTGTCACAATGTTGTTTACAATTGCAACAATTCTGAGAAAACTCCAAGGGAGAGAGGAGGACGAAATTAGTTTTATTTCCGTCGAGACAATTATTATTCCATGTGGCAGGTGTACACGAAGTGATACGAGTTGCTATTACCATACGAGAGTATTCATTCGAGAGCGAGGCTTTTCTCGCGAGACTTTCCTCTGTCAAACAGAAAGCGATAACATCTCTGCCTTGGTTATCGGATCCTCGCTGTGAACTTTCCATTCACAACTCGTTCGGCTCGATTAGCTGCTGAAATTACGCGAAAAACCAACTCGCTCGTCCAACTCGTCCGAAATAGATTTAACGCGCGAAACGAGTGTCGAACGAGGCAGAGGGCAAAGCTCTCTCGTTCGTTTCGTCGAATCCTGTTTTAGCCACCGGAAATAAAGATACACTCGTAACGCAAGTAACAACGCAAACAACTTTTCGTTACTTCCTCGCGGCTACGGGAAGTGTCGATGTCCGTCCACTTCTTCGTATTTACGCGAAATTCGAATTAAACTGAAAGTCGTTTTAAAGCGTAGTTAATCGCAAATCAATTCGCGAATTTTTTCCGATAAATCACGCGGCAACGAGATGGTGATGCCATCGTCGTGACGTCACGCGCGAGAGGTTCTTCGAAATCTTATCAATCCAGCAGTGTTTATCGCGATATCGCCCATCGACTTCTATCACTTTGTATTTTGACGGACAAAAGGAACGAGGATTTTTAGCGTTGCGGCACGCCGGAGGCAAATATAGATGACATCGAGAGTTCGATAAGCCGCGGACGCGCTGGGCGTCTTTCGATATCTGTTTGGACGCGCGCCAGAGAGACGTACCGCGCGCAAAACGTGTATCGGAGGACCGTTGATTCGTAACCGATGAAGTAACCGAAATAAAATCGCGTCCGAGTAACGTGGCCAGAAATTCGGCCGCGCATCTCGGCCACGTAAACAAGCCACGTGGAATTTCCACCGCGACGTGGAAGCACCACGTCGACGAAATCCGAATGAACGCGGCGATGCGGTGAATGGAGTTGGATTAATTGATCGACGCCGTGCCTCAAAGGTCGTCGTCGTCGCGCCGATTGAACTTGACTCTCGGCGAAACTTTCTCCGGCAGAGTTTTCTCTCGCGTCGGGATCGCGACGGATTTTTCGAACGCGAGCTCGCTTGGACGCGGATCAAGTTACGGGCGGTAACGAATCTTTGGCTTTTGACGAAACGATCGTGCGACTAGAGCTGCCAAACAACTAGGTTCGTCTCTCTCTCTCCTTCTCTCCCTTTCTCTCTCTCTCTCTCTCTGATCGCGACATTTTCGTGGAAATATCGAAACAACGCGTCAACAAGTTTCGAGGAGGCACTCGAGGAACGATCGGATCGTCAAGAGCCTTCGGCATCGATCGTAATCGGTCGCGCGGCCGACGACGCTGTAAACGGCGATTGCCAAATCCGGCACCGTTAATTACCTCGAGCGAGTGATCGATCGCGACGTGGTACGCTGCATTAAGGACAGAGATTCGCGTCCAGGGACATTCGAGCTAACTTTAGCCTTAGCCACGGTCCGCTCCTCTCGAGTCGGACGTGTTACGTCGACATAACTCGAGCCGAACGGCCACCAGTTTCGGCCCCGGTCCGAACGGTTTGCCCGCGGAAAATAAAACAGTTCTCTGGCCGCCATCCGGCCGCATGGATAAGCCGATAATCGCGTGATCGCCGACATCGCCGTCTCTCCTTGAGTCGCTCTCGACGAGCCGTTCGACGTCGGGGGCCTGCTCGGACAGCTACGCCACCGTGGTGGACCAGTGGGTGTGCGTGGGTGGTGGGTGCCCCCCCTAGGAAGTCGTGTTAACTCCTCGTGTCTCGTCTCTCTTTCCTCTCTTTCTTCTCTTTCTTGCTTGACGGCCGTGTGTGACGTCACTCCCAATCCCAGAGGATCACCCAAGCGACATCACAGAGAGAGGCTCTTGAGAGGATCGAGATCTCTATGGATCTAGAGCGCCGGCCACCGAGGTTCCCTTCGTTCTTCGACATCGAGGACTTCCGCTACATGCTCCCGAGGGGATTGCTCTTGTAAAGTCAGCCCTGGAGCGGTCTCTCCTATGCTCGCGAAGAGTGACCAGCTCGCGGAAAAGAATGATAGGACGAGGCACCACCAACAACAACGGATGTTCAACGTGGTGGTGTCGGCGTGGTGTTGAGTGATTCGCGCGAAACCTTACGTTCCTCCATGACAATTGAAAAAAAGGTAGAAGGGTCTCCTTTCCGGTAGGAAAGATTTTTCTTTTCCCCCCTCCGACGGAAGTTTCGCGAACGATCGTTCGAAGATGGGCTTGATGATGTCGATACTGATCGGTTGCGTCGGGATGCTCGAGTTGTTGGCCTGTCTCCGTCACGTCGCCGACGGCGTCGTGATCAGGATCAATCAACCGGCCACCCCGTGTCTCTCGTATCACGAGCCGAACGACAACATGAGCACTCACGACTCCATCTGCAGCTACAGCCACTCGACCGGCGTTGATCTGCCGCGAGACGCCAAGCACAAATTGGAGAACCTCCACGAATACAGTTTGCGAATCAGAACGGAGCTGCGTCGTTTGGACAAGGACTTCGACTACAGTCGGCCACTATCCGAGTGCAGTATCAAGGATTTTCTCTTACCTACCAGAGCAAGTCCGGATTCCAGACTTTCCAGTCCGGATTTTGAGTATCTGGTGCGGGCGAGCGACTCGCGAGAAGATGGAGCGGAAGCGAGTAACGATTACAAGGAGATACGATACGAGAGAGAGACGTCTTACGAGGATGCGGCTGAGAACTGGCGCGTCGAGAGTAGCTCGAGAGATCGGCCGTTGTCCGTGATGGCGCCTCCGGAACCGGAAAGATACGTCAGAGTACCGACGCCGATCCCCTTCAGCGTGGACGACGAAGTGTCGAGCTCCGGAGCCTCGAGCGACGTGGGCACGTCGTTCGACAACGATTCTGGAAACGAGGCGCCCACCATGAGGTCCTTCGAGTCGATCCCGTTGATCAGACGATACAAGACTCCGTCGGAGGGTGGCTCCTCGATAGATGAGTCCGACGACAACGAGCGACACGCGAGACACCCTAGGAAACCGAAAATCGGAAAATCCCACTCCAAGTCTCCCGATCCCGAGAGTAAACCCGAGGTAATCGCCGATCGTTCGAGAAGTTCCGAGAACTTGCGAGACGCCGAAACCGAAATATCTCGCGAGATGGACGCACCAGGCGTTGAGGCTCAAGGCAGCGAATCGTCGGCAAGAGGAACAACGAGTCAGAGGAAGAAGATCAAATCGTCGAGCACGATCGTGAGGAAGCCGACGAGGTTGAAGTCGAAGGACGCGCAGGTGAGCAAAAGCGCGGAGAACCTGACGACGAGAAAGTCGAAGAAGCACCGAGATCCACAGAGGCGAAAGTCGGACATCTCTGTTCAAACGGCGAGCAGCCACCTGAGAGACGAATGGACCAACACCTCTCCTCCCCCGGAGGAGCAGAGTCCAGTCGCCCAGTTGTCCAGATCGGAGAGTCGAAGAAGCGTGTCGGTTCAGGTGCAGACCAACTTCGAGGACCTCGAGCAACTGCCGTGGTTGGACGCCTCGGCGGAACTGCTGGATACCTCGGCCGTGGGATTGTCCGAGAGCAGGAAGGATCTCAGCTCTCGGGATCGTTTCGGCAGAAGGACCTTCAAGAATAGAAGATTCGGATCGGGTTCCAGGGACAAGGCCGACGACGCGCGAGATGATGACTACTCGATGAGCAACGCGATCCCGTTGGTCGAGAGGCCCAAGGACGAGGCGCGTCTGCTGAAAATATCCAGCTTCGAGGAGGCGGACGACGAGGATTATCAGAGAATCCGTGACATCCTAACGGAGTCCGACTCGAGGGAGTGCAACGAGCAGGAGAGGAGGAAGGGATCGAGGACCGCGTCCTCGTTCGAGGACGAGGAGTATTGGGACGCGGAGGATGTGAGTGCAGGAACTGGACCGATACGGTACTCGATACCGGATCCCGATCGAAACAAAGCTTTCTGGGTAATGACGCAACCAATGAAGCTCCTCCCCGATGTCTCTCTCCGATGTACACTCGTTAGATTACACCTTCTCTTCGTCTTACTCTTACATACATCTCTTAGACAATGAAATATTACGATTGTGAGAGAGAAATACCCACACGCCATAACTACTCCTCCCTCCACTGTATATATATGTATACGTACCCGAGACTCGAGACGTCTGTTGGTTGCTACACCATCACCCACCACCACTCAATTATCGAGATGTTTGGGAAGATCCAAGAGATTGACAGAGTAAATACAACCCACTGTCAATTTACAATTACCGTTGGTATCGATCTTCGAGAAGTATCTATCTTCGACGAAGATTGCCAGTCGCCGACTTGTTAGAAATCCAATGTACCATAAAGTCTTAAGAAAAACCCAGAGAGATTAATTTTCAACCCACTAGAGAGAGAGAGAGAGAAATAGATCGAAAACCCTATAGAGAATCTCGTAGGAATCTCCAAGGCGCCGAAACTCGTCGGGCTTTTAAAAAAAAGTGCGAGATAGTCATTGACATTGACTTTTACCCTGCTTTAATCTCGTGTCAATCTTTCTCACGTAACACTTGGCAACTCGAATTTTATTTTTTTTTTTTTTTTGCGCTCTTCGTATCGATCGTAACCACGACCGTAAGTTGCAAAATGGATTTTCAGACTTTCGACAAAGTTGCCTGGCAACGATAAATCTTCGCGCGGGACAGTCGACAATGGCAAACACTCGCAAATCACGGAGACTCGTGTTTTCACCGATGGTGCCGAATTCCAAGCCAATTCCAAATCGTTTGTCAAACATGCGATCTAGAATGACGGCGACGAAGTCGTAAAACGCAGGGGCGAATCGTTTTTGGCCGCGCTCCTCGCCTGGCGCGAGTGTCTCCAGTTTGATCGAGAAATCGGTACCCGATCGAGAAATTTGGCCAACGCGACGGAAAATCGTCGGGAGACGATGATTTCACACGAACCGGTTGCGCAACGCTTTGCAGCCTCGACTGCGGCCGAGGCCAATGGCGATCTTGCACTCCTGTGTCGTTGCTGCGTTCCCGTGAGACCGCGTTGGGAAACGCTTGGAATTTTACGCTGTTACGGGAGAGGGGGAAAAATTGCAACAGGGGGGCAGGGACGGGGGACGAGAGAAGGCGATCTCGATTTTCCCGCTATGCGGAATAATCGCATTCGTCGGCGCCGTTTATTGGTGCCGTGTGCCTCTCCGTGTGCGTGGGGTCTCCCAAAATATCAATCTCACGCCCGTCTGCAAATAATGTGCGTATATATCGCTCTCGCGTTTCGCCCGTTTACCTCAAAAGCGACATTTTCGCAGACGTGTTCCCTCTTCGCGATGTAAGAGGAGCATCGAGCGAGCAAATATATATTCGAGACATTTAGACATTTCGAAAAAAAATTGATCTTGTGCCGAGGGTAGTCCTCTGAAAGCCTCGATGGAGCTCGCCTCGCCTCGGTATTCCACTATTTTCGACGACCTGATTTTTCATACCGTGGCGTTGTATTTTTAATCGGCCCTCTTCCGATATTATGTTACCGCGTCCGCCGTAACGGATTCTCCGATCCGCGTGGGCGATCACGTCCTCCTGTCCACCACACCGATTCATTTCATTTTCCAGCTATTTATAAAGCGGCCGGCGTTCCTGAAATAACTGCGACGATGGAACGGCGATTTACCGTGAAAACGCGATCATCGTAACGAAATTGAGACCGCCGCCTAAATCTTCCACGGCCGCGCTGTCACGATTCTCCGGTTCAGGCGGTTAGAATCGCCTAAAATCGCGAAATCGGTTGGAATATATGAACGACTGGCCGAGTTTAACACTAGATTTACCGACGTTTCTTGTATTACGAATGAATGAAACCGCGCGTATTAGTCCTCGATCGATTTTATTATTTTAGAAACTATTGATTAACTCATAAATTTGGTTATACTTAGTTATATAGATATTATTATATAGTTACGAAATGTTTACCATACCATTATCACGTTAATAAATACAAGGTATAGAGTTTTGAAGTATATCGTCGTTGCATTTCAAAACAGTAAAAAATATCTCTGTCCATTTGTCACTGGTAGTGACAATTTCGCGAATGAAACAGATTTGTTGGTATTATTTATGAAATTGGTCGACTCGATGGCTTTAAGAAAATATACGTATATTCTGTTAATGAAAATCAACAAAAGTTGCAGGATTGTAAAAATTGTTTCAATTTCGCTTGCACGTAAAATCAGAGACCCGTGAAATTGGCCCAGGTGCCGTTAAATCTAATGTTAATAATCGTCGCTGAGAGAGGAATCAGTCGCGATGAGAATGCGGAACGTGGGTGGGCCAGCACGTATTGGTGATGTGCGAAACATTCCGACCCAATTATACCGTGAATTCTTCTCTATCTCCCCCAGGGAGGGCGTTCTATTTCTCGCGCGGTTTCACCCCAACCTAAAAATCCAACGCGGCCGCGAAACCACCTGTTTGGCGTCTGATCAACACGGTCGATTTGACGTTTACAGGAAGTCGAATGATCGTGTACGATCGACAATATTTCAATCCCTCTTTCGCCATCTTCTCGGATCGTTATCAATCACGATGGTTTATAGACGCTGCGAATTCCAATCTGGTCGTAACCGGGGGTCGTAAAGTTTTGATGAAAACATTCAGTCTTGTCGGATCGTAAAGCAAAATGGTCGGTGGCATAGCTTCCAATTCGTCCAATTCGATCGCAAACGGAAGGCAATCCACGAGAGAGATCGTTCGCGAATCTCGTCATCGAGAATCGGGGAAGACAGACGGAGGAAAGAGTTCAGAAATATCCGCGTCAAGAAGAGACGTATAAAAACAGGGGAAAAGGGAAAAGAGCGGCGAGAAAAAGGAAAAACGGCGAGGTTTCAAGGAATCGGAGCGACGTCGCCAGGAACCTGTAACCTGTCGTGGTCGGGCTGCTGTAACGAGTCGAACGGGCTACGAGAAAAGAGGCGGAGAGAGAAAGAGGGGTGTCGTAGAAAAGTTGCACCCGGCACACTGCATCGAGAATCTCGACGACCAGGAGGAGGAGGCAGAGGCAGCAAAGGAGGAGGAGACAGGAGAGAAATGAGGAGAGCAGATGAAGTTGGGAAAGATGGAAAGAGACGCGAGGAGAGAGCAAAGTGGAGGGTGGCGGACGCGCGCGGCGAGTTTCTGGAGTCGTCGGGACGCCGAAAATAGCGTCCCGATATGATGACGCCCGGAGCGCGCCGATCCTAGATTTCAGTCAGTTCGCAAGCTCGAAAGCAGCTGGGTACACACGGAACACACGCTCCGACCACACGCTCCGGTTTCGCATTTCCACAGAGACGACAGTCGGCCCTCTCCTCCCGTTTCCGTTCCTCGAACATCAAAAACCGTTCGTCGAATCTCTCACTTGTCTCATCTTCTGGACTGCACGTTCCCTCTCGTTTCCTCCATTCGTCCGGGAGTACCATTTGCATCCGAGAGTATTCTCGCGAGCGAGATATCGTTGAAATCGCGCGGAACAAGCAACGACGAGCAGCACACGATGGCGGACGTGGACAGTGTAGTGTACACGACCACCGAGCGCAAGGTTCGCAAAGTGAAGAAGACGACGAAGCGCAGGGAGAGCCACGATCAGAACGCCGAGGTCACGATCACCGAGGTCGACAGCACGCAGAACAACCACCACGCCATCGAAGAGTATGTGCTGGCTGCAGATCTAACTCGGATCGGCCCGAACCACACGTTCTCGGCACGAGCCTTTCCTCCCCCCTCTTTTTTTCTTTTTTTTTCTTCTCGCGCTACGAAACGCTTTCCGTTTGCGATCGCAACCCTCGCGAAGCGAGATCCTGGCCATCGCCCGTCACTTTCCAACGAGCGATGCTCGTCGCGTGAAATTTTCTCTTCTGTTCTCTTCTGTCCAACATGGTGAAAGATCGCACGCACGTTCGCGAACAGAATCGGTACTCTGTCCCGACGACGGATGAATACAAGCTTTTTGACTGCGCTCTATCTGCTTTCAGGCTCGACCCACTTTACCTCGACAACGAAATTCCTTGGCTTACGTTCGCCACGTAAACACTCGTTTTCCGTTCGTTTCGTTTCTTTCCGTTTCGAACAGCAAGAACGAGAAACGGGCAAAAGTCTGTCGATCCGTTTGGCGAGCAACAGATTCCTCTTCCGGGGGTAACTGGCCAGTTTCTCGCTCCGAGAGACGCTCTTCTCTCACAGGAGCGGAGGTCCGCAATGCAAGGTCCTTTCGGATCGAGAGCGACCGCGTATTTCATACCGATACATGATTATGCATTTTTCTTTACGCCACGATTATATATGCTCCCGTACAAACAATACTCAGCCAGCACATACAACAGCACTCAACCAAGGTACATATAACCAGCAGATCTATCGCAAGACACTGTCGCAGATACGCTAGACACTGCAGCAATGAACGAAAAAGAGAGAGAGAGATCGCGAGGAACTTTGCGGTTCGGCTGTTGGGAAATTTCGCGAGACGAAAGAATTAAAAAAACGAGAGAAAACTGTAATGCTGTGAGAGGAGCGTATCTGAAGCATCACGTTGTTGTCGTACACTGTCGTACGACAATGTATCTATCGTGGAGAAAGAAAAAAGGAAGAAAAGAAATAGTTTTACGCGCACGGTTCTAAAATTTCTCGAACATCTCGCGTTGCCCGAAAAATTATCGCCGAAGGGAANTGAGATCGGGTCTAACGAGCATCGCGAGAGAAACGCCCACGATAGTAACGAAAATCGTCGTCTAAACAGGTCGTCTTTCTTTTTCTCGTTTCCAGTTGATTTTCAGTGGCGAGTACACGAAGGCGATGAACAAGGACTGGCACAGCGGCCACTTCTGCTGCTGGCAGTGCGACGAATCTTTGACCGGGCAACGCTACGTGCTCAGGGACGAGCACCCTTACTGCATCAAGTGCTACGAGAGCGTTTTCGCCAATGGCTGCGAGGAGTGCAACAAAATCATCGGTATCGACTCGAAGGTACGTCTGCATTCGTACGTTTCAATTCCATTCCTCAGACGCATATCCAGCGACTCATCTCGTCCTCGATGATCGTTCGAACACGTTTTTTCCTCTCGGTATTCAGACACCTTGCTCCATAGAAAAACGCATCTTCCGTGAAACTGCGACGATCCGTGTGGGTTTGGACGTTGTCCAACAAGGCGGAAAAGCAATCCAGTTTTCCCCCTAAATTTAGACTCGAGTGCGGCACACGGCACTCATTCGTCCATCGTTCGATTCTAAATCACGCGCGAGAAAAAAAAGAAGTATTGTTATTGTTATTATTTCGAAGAATTCCTCTGTACGAAGCGAGCGATCGTTCGCGGATGCCGCGCAAAAATCGGTAATTATCCGCTCGCGTGTAATCACGAGGTGGCGATACGCGAACGGGCATGGGCGTTCACTTACTCATTCCTAGAAATAGAAACGATGATGCAGGTGCCCGCTGCTTCGAGAGCTTATTTCCGTTTCTCGCTGGTTCTTCGTCGTTGTTGTTCCTCCTACTTGGCCGACGAAATCGGAGAGAAACGTTCCAACGCGCGAGCAGCGCTTCCATCGTTGACTGGTTCTTTTCGTGACAAATCGACACGTGACAGATCGTCGTTGCCGCGTAAAAAGATCAACTCGAACGAAAATGATCTTTTTACGCGGCCAAGCGCCCGGTATGAATTCTCCTAATCGCCGATCCCGAAATGGAAAGCCAGAGTTTCGTTTCAATATCGACGCATTTCTCTAACCCTTGCGTGCACTCCAACTTTTTCTCCGATTTTTTTTTTTTTTTTGGCTTCTTACATCTAGCAAATCATTTGTTTGAGAGTAAAAGTTACAAGTAATAGTTCGTGAACCGTTTTATCCGAGATGAATTATTATCGTTTGTAATGTGCGACATTAAATCAGAAAATTTAAATCGTTCAGGAATGCTGTTTTCCTCAAGAAAATTTGTTGCTAAACAAACAATTTTCGTATAATATCACTGAAATCGCTAAATTGAAGTCTTTTTGCTTTTTTAGATTTCGATAGAATAATGTAATCTATCGTCAAAATCAACGCTCGACTCTAAATTACTTTCATATTGATCAAAAACAAATTCATCGTCGCTACTATCTTCAAACAACTCGCTTTGTATTATAACTTTTAACGAGGTACTTTTTGTATTTATTCAGTCAGAGAAACATCATTAGAACATGCAGTTAAATAGAATTTATTAACAATATTTTTATCTCTCGTTCTACCATACGGCGGGCCAAAATCACTTTCTACTAAAATAAACCCGTAATTTTTTTATTATATATGTTCTCTTAATTTTGCGAACGCAATTGGCGGTCAACATTTAAAAGAAATAATTTAAAAAGAAAATCATGAACTTAAATTCAATTTAAAATTGATCAAATTAGTTTCTTCTTATATTTCGATGCTTTATTATTCTCTATGTCATTAAACATTGTCTGTGCCTGAGAGGAGTACTTGAAGTGCCAAGGGTTAAGAGATCCACGAATCTACTTCCCAGAGGAATCAGAGATTTCCTCCAAGTCGCAGAGTATAATCAAAAATTCACGAAAAGTCGAGATACTGTTTCACCATTTCCATCCGCTTTCTCATTCATATTTTACCCTCGTCACCTGCGTGTTCGTCACTTGAAACCGAGCCGATCACCACCTCCGTGAGACGAGAGAACGAGCAGACGATAATCGGCCGACGAATCGTTCGCAGGACTTGTCGTACAAGGATAAGCACTGGCACGAGGCGTGCTTCCTCTGCAACAGGTGCAGAGTGTCCTTGGTGGACAAGCAGTTCGGTAGCAAGGTGGACAAGATCTACTGCGGCAACTGCTACGATGCCCAGTTCGCCAGCCGTTGCGATGGATGCGGCGAGATCTTCCGTGCTGGTACGTAACCCGAAACCAAATTCTCTTCGCAATTGCAAAAATAGCCTGAACGCGAATAGTTTTTACGCGTGTTCCGTCGAGTGTCCAAGTATATTCGGACGTTACGCTCCGAAACGATAGAAACACGATATCGCCGCGGTTCTCTCTCCCGAAATAATTCATTCATTCACCGCTGTCACCACGGCACGAGACAGAGACCCGGTCTGGACGATCGATCGAACCACCTGTTTTTCGAGCAACGACGAGAAAACCCCCGATGAGAAAATGAATCACGACACCGAGTGTGACACACACACATGCACATAGAGACTATAGACGTCGGATTCGGCGTTTCTTATTAAGGCAACCGAGTCAAGGCTCGGCCCAATTATCGCGAGCCTTTTCGAAACGAAAGGAAAGACTCCGACTCTTTTACGTCCTCTAATTCCATCGAGCGCATATCGTTCGATGTATAGAGAATACTTGGAAAATTATTTCTTTAACCCCATAGGACCGACACTTACAACATTCGTTTAGCCGGTGTCTAAACGAGTCTGATAAATACACTTGATTGTTATTAATATAAAAAATACGTAAAGAAACTATAATTTAAAGAAGAAAATACAAATATTCCGTCTCGAACGTGTTCGAAGCAGAGATCGAATCGGTATTACAAATACTAGTAAAATATTTTTAGGTAATTATTTTACCATCGCAATGGAAGCTAAATGCTCGGACTATACCGGCCATGATAGTCATTAAAGCGATGCATTACACCGGTATAATTGTATTTCAATGAATATTATAGAATAAAGAGACACAAATTAATTTAAATTAGATAAAATCGTGTTTCGATGAAATCGAAATCGGACTTGTGTAATTAATTACGCGTGTTGCAGACTGAAAAAGTTCAAACTGAATTATCGGCTAGATTTATTAAATGCTATGAGAAATAGACGAAAGATGCTTTCTGATAATGACATTTTTTTTTTTTTAACAAAATTATTTTTTGATTTACATTATAATTTAGCATCGAGTTCAGAAGTGAAAATGCTCAACGTTACTTATGTGCAAATGTTACTTATTCAACATGTGGAAGCACATTACAAAAGGCAATGTACAAATGTATACAATATGACATAAAGTGAGTGTTGTTTCCCTCAAATATTCTTTCTTCACTCGTTCCCATACATAAAAACGGAATATGTCCAATATCANTCCCTCAAATATTCTTTCTTCACTCGTTCCCATACATAAAAACTTCCTTGTTACAAATTTCAGTATTTATCAAGTAGCGATTGGAAGTGTTTAAAAATACCGATCAAGAAACATGTTACATCATTCAAAAATCGATCTCTGTTTCCAACACAAACCGAAGACAAACTTCTTAATTCGTGTTTTTAGATCGAAGAGACGTTTTTGTCTGAACGACGATCACCGCGCGGTTTCTTTCGCAGGCCTAGAGTCGAACAAGTCGAATGAGATAGGGAAGTGAGTCGAAAAAAAAAAGGTTGGCCGAGCAATTATTCGGCGCGACTTTTTTCCAACAACTTGTCGCGTTGTCGCCTTCTCGCAACCTTCGTGGCGACTGCAACGATCGCAGACTGCGTGGTGGAATGCACGGCGACCTATATACCGCGTGATTCACGCGCGGCTTCGCGACCATGCTCCAGACTCCAGGCCACGTACAGAAGTAATTGGCTCGTTAACGAGCCACGTTGATTCTCCGAGAGAGAGCTTTGGACCTCGGAAGAGCCTCCACGATCAAAGACGCCTTGGCGACCTTTCTCTCTTTCGGGAGAAGGTACGCTCTTTGCTCTCGAGGGCAGCCACTTCCGCCGATACCGAGATTACCGATCGGTAATTCGGTCAAGTACGCAGCAAGATAAACGTTCCAATGGATCCGTGGACGCTCGACGAAGTTCGGGTGGACGCGAATTGAGCTTCGAGGAACGGTCGAAGGAGAGAAAGCACAGGAGCTTAGGATCGATTTCACGAACGAGGTTTCGTGCCTCTGATGGGGCTGGTTTCGACTTACGTGACGCGCGTGGGAGTCCCGTTGAGTCTTGAAAGAGGCATAGCAGATAGCTATGCGAGATCGGTGAGGAATCGTCTGTGAAAATGACTCGGTGCCAGGTACGTGTCCGTATACGGATCGACCTTTCGAAGGATATCAAATCGCGAGATCTACTTTATGAGAAGAAAAGAAAGGAAAGGGAAGAAGTAAATTTCTTTTTTAAATCGAGACTTTGACGCAAAGATACCGCTGTTTGTTCAACCATTAGAAGCAGACTTGGAAGATTGCAGAACAGAAGAATCAATAACTTAATCGAACGAGCACGGCTTAACAGAAGGTTAACAATCGNACTTGGAAGATTGCAGAACAGAAGAATCAATAACTTAATCGAACGAGCACGGCGACGATCGCCGAACGCGAATTGAGCGCTGAGTTCAGTGAAACTGTACGACGTCACTTATCAAGGAACGTGTTAACTCGACGCAATTCCTTCGATGAATCACGAGCGATTAGTCTGTCAGGCAAAGTAATTCGTCATTCGTTGGTTCGACTTTTTTGCGTTGCAGGAACAATAATAATCCGTGGCCGTGAAAAGGAGGATTTTAAGAGGCTTTGTGCCACTAATTACCCACGTGCTAATCACCACGGTACTCGGACGTAATCGCCTAAAGAAAATTATTCTCAAATAATGTCTCTCTTGGAAATATCGCAGCCAAAACGATCGACGTTCTGTCTATTAACATTTTTACATACGACGGACGTCATATATATATTTGACTTTGGTTGGTTGACAAAAGTACTGATAGAAATAAACGAAACTGAATGAAAATATCTGTTATAACACTAGAAAAATCGTATCAAAATATATTCTGCATATAAGCCGCTACAATTTAAATGATTATGAAAAAAAACAAATAGATTCGTGGTTTTACCACACCGTGCCACGGGTTCGTGTAAAATTTGCATTTCGACGAAGCTTTCATGAGCGTCACAGGTACGAGTATTAAGAGGTTGAATCTATTCTCATTCGATCGATTAATACGTAGATAAGCTCGCTTCTGGATCTGCGGCGATGTGTACAATACATGCGTAGACGTTGGATGTCTGACTCGAGGAAAATTGGTACGAGTATTAAGAGGTTGAATCTATTCTCATTCGATCGATTAATACGTAGATAAGCTCGCTTCTGGATCTGCGGCGATGTGTACAATACATGCGTAGACGTTGGATGTCTGACTCGAGGAAAATCGTTCCTCGAAAAAGGACGAGAACGAGAAAGCGACGGCAGTTCGACGAACGAGACCGGGCCTGGGCGGGAGCGAACGCGCCGCGTAAATATATAAATATTCGCGGATGCGTTCCAGGATGGCGGAGAGAGTGGGTCTGGTGGAGCGGAAAGGCAAACTTATCAGCGGAGTAGAAGACACGTTGCGCGTGCTCGCGGTGTGCACGGTGAATCCAACGAGCGGGCTCGCTNGTACAAAGATATTTATCGTGATGATTAGATTTCATTTTTCTAGTTATTCAACGACACGGTTCCTAATAAGTGGAATTGTTTATATATTTTGTTTATTTATTAAGATCTATAAAACGCGTGTAAAGATGTACAAAATATGTTCAAAGTACAAAAATATTTATCGTGATATATAAATATTTAGATAATAGATAGATTTTATTTTTCTAGTTATTCAACAACACGATTCCTAATAAATAGAATTGTTTATATATTTTGTTTACATATTAAGATCTATAAAACGCGTGTAAAGATGTACAAAATATGTTCAAAGTACAAAGATATTTATCGTGATGATTAGATTTCATTTTTCTAGTTATTCAACGACACGGTTCCTAATAAGTGGAATTGTTTATATATTTTGTTTATATATTAAGATCTATAAAACGCGTGTGCGATATTTATCGTGATATATATATAGATTTAAATAACAATTAGCTTTCGTTTTTCTAGTTATATTCACTTCTAAAGCACGAAATTCTGCTTTCTTTTTCACAACGTAGTTTTCTTTTCCAAAGTTCTGTTTTTTTTCAATTGCACACTCTTAAAACTTCACGAATTCGTTACGTTTACGAAGATATAAAATTCTATGGTAAATAATGGTCACAAGCAGGATTTTCGAGGTTCCTCGACTCGAGATTGGTCCAGAACGCTCGACGAAACATCGAGTCATCCATCGAGATCGAATGGAATGGCGAGGAACGTGCTCGCGGGGACTGCCGCGTCGTGTTTAGAGAAGAGATAATCATGCAGCGAGGCGGCGAGAAAACCAAACAGACGGGTTCCTATGTTAATCATACGTTCAAGCTTTATGATTAATGGTTGTAAACGGTGATCGATTGCGTCGCGGAATTAATCAAGCGTCCCGATAGTTCCGGCTACGATAATTCGCCACACGTGCCATTTGATATTTACACACTTGGTTCGGGACTTGCTGGAAAATTTATTTTCCACTTCAGTTGGCCTGCTTCGTTTCCCACTTCGTTCTGAACTTCTCGCGCAGAGTCGCGCAGAAGATGATATGGATATATTTCGTCTGTTTGCGGATAATTCGCAATGCAAATTCGTCTAATGAAACCGGGCGTCGTCGCAATGATAAAACGACATAATGCATGCGGCAATATTTGTCGTTGGCCGATTACGAAACAAGAATTGCCAAGAATCCACCTCGGTGCGATCAAACAATGATGTCACCCGCTGTTTATTCGAGTCCTCGCGTATACTGGCCAAAAATGACCGCGAAACGCCACTTCTCGTCGATTACGTTTCTCGTAGATCTACGTGATTTAACAGTGCGTAAAAGTGGAAACAAGAAATCAGTCGAGAAAAATCCGACCGCGATCGATAGGTCCGAGATGAAATGAAATGATTCGATCGTGACCGATCGAAAAATCGGATGCAGTCGGATAAGAAGTCCTATTAATAAGAGTGATGTAATTCATTGCTATGAGCTGTTTGTTCGTGCTTGTTCTCTCAGTTGGATGCACCGATATATCTATCGTGGTAAATTGTCTTCTTATCGCGGCACAATCTATCGTTATCGAACGAGTTCAGCGTCTCTGGTCGACACTGCAGAGAGAAGAACGAACGTTTGCTCGCGTGAAAGGAAAAACATACGCGGCGAAGAAAATTGATCGTCCAAAACTCGTACGACACAACACGACACGACACGACACGACGAAGAGCAAACTTTTATGTAACGTTCGAAAAGAGCAACGTTGTGCAACGGCGAACGATTTAAAAACGTGCCGGATGCGGCCACCCTGCTCTATATTTCCCTGTTGCACAACACAACGTCTAACAACGTCTTAGGAGGGAACGCGTGTTTCGAGTTTTACTTGTTTTCATCTCGAGTCGAATTCCCGGTGGCTGTTAAGACACCGAGTTTAGGACTCGCGCGCGAGGAAAGTCAAGAGACCCGATATGTTCTCTCTTCGCTGGTGAATTTATATTTAGACTTGACGTGGCCAAGGATCGTGGCTTTCGACGGACTATCCGAGACCTCGTGAGACTCGGAACGATCCTCGATCTCGAGAATGTTGTCATCTCTGCAGTTACCGAATTGACGCCCGTTTCCAGAAATATATTCTCCGACACGCCCGACGTATTGTTGCCTCGGATGAAAAATCGCGATTTGATGGTGAATTGAACCTTGAGATCGTTATGACCCCCCGGGACGATGTGTTCTGATAAATCGGATCGGGCGCGCAATTTCGATCAAGCCGATATGGATACGCACGCATGGTGGTAAGCCAAAGTGAGCCAAAGCAACGCGTATAACGCGATATTACCACGTCGATGGCCTTGGACCATCAGACTTTATACATATACGGAGGTATTGCTCGGACGCAAGTGACGTCACAGACCTTCTGGTTCACGGTGGACCAACGGAGAAACAGCTCGCGGAAAGTACTTTTTCTTTTTTTTTTTTTTTTTTGTTCGAAGNTCGAAGACCACTGTAATCTAGACTATATATGCGGAGGCAAACATAATATCGGCCAAAAAATATATACATGTCATACGCGTTTCTTGCACGACTCATAATTAGGACATTTTTTTCGCCAGTCTCTCAACCTTTTGATCGGTGCCATTTCTATTCCTATCGGGTTCCATAAATTATATAATACAGTGGCATCTGCCTCGGATGATTGGTTATCATACAACGTGAGAACTATTATGTTCTATGATATCGTAGAAAGGAACAATTACCGAAATCTCCAATTACAACATGATTCGAGACTGTGAACCATGCTTCCTTCTGTGTAAATTAGGCATACGACCATCTCCTTGGTTTAAGTTCAAGATTCTGATAAAAAGAAATATTCTCTGTTACGAGGGACTGGCTAGTTCGATGATTATTGCTTACTATGCCATAATGGTAGCCTACGCTGGCATCTTTTCTCTACATCTGGCAACAAATAGTTCGAAGAATATTACCGGCCGGTTCTCTCCACATTTCGCGATCTATATTTTCACCTTCGTCAGCTCGGAATTATTGTGCAAAAGTTTGCCAAGACGAGGTCAATCCATTAACAGGCAAATTATTCATCAAACATTGATTTTTAGAAGAGATGGAATATTACGCATGATTCTCAAAGGACATGAGTATCAATTTTAAAACAGACAAGTGATTCTTCTATCAATCTCCTTGAAGTATACGAGTGATTCTTTATTACCATGATTTCGCAAAAATTGCTCGATTGAATAGCGAAGAGAAATAAACATAAATAGGCGTCGAAAGAAATCGATGATTCACGGGGCATCGTGGACCGCAAATGGCGCTATTTAACCGGTCGCTCGGATCTCATCTAACTTCTATTAGATCACCTTTTGGAATAACGTCGTCGGTTAACTCGGTTTTGGCCTTGGCGCGTCGCGAGGAAACGAGAAGGAGTTAATTAACGAGCGAGAGAAATGTCGGAACGCCCACGGGGAAGATGTTCCGCGACGTTACCAAAGGCTCGACCCAGTGCCACACGTTTAAGTACCATGATTAGCAAACAACGCTTGATTCGCTGGTATCACGGCCACTCACAGTAAATCGATTCCGATTATGTTCCTTAAGAACGCGAGAAAGGAAACGACTCGACGATCGCGCGATCCGTCGTTCGAAAACGAAAGACCGAGGATCGCGTGGGATTTGACGATTTATGGATATAGAGGGAATGGCCAACGATGAAATTGCTCGCAACCTGGCAATTTCGTCAATCGTGGAATTACACGCGGAATTACGATCGATCGTGCCCGAGCGGAACCTTTATTTTCATTCTTCGACACGTGTCGAAGGGAAGTGGCACTTTGAATAAATTTAAACACGAAAGAATACGATTTGCGATCTTCTGAATTTAACTCTGCTGCGATCGTCGAGTTTTTACATCTGCGCTCTCTCATTCGGCGAACGGAAATGTAACACTGAAACCAGTTAAAGTCAAAACGACCAGTTTCTAATTTTCCTCGGATATTTCTAGAGGTTCAAATGATTTTTCGTGGCGTTAACGTTTTGAAACATTTTGAAAACTGTATTAGTATTACTTCGTTAGTCTATTAGCGATTATTTCTATAAACTGAAACATTTCTCAACAACGTGAAAGCACTTTTGAATGATCGACTTTGAATGAGATTCGAAGAACGTAGCAGGTAAAAAGTAATCGAGGTGTTCGAGAAGGGTAGTACGACGAGTTTTTTGTTCGTCGATAGAAACTACTGCAACTGAGCAGAACGGCGAAATAAGTACAGGCGGTCGTCCTATGTAGGTTGTTTTAACAGCCGCTGACTAGAAAGTCCCGCGAACGAAACTTCGAAACCGCATTACGGGAGATGACACCTATCTACACGTCCCTTGTCTCTCCTGCCGGCTTCGCGCGACTTTTTGCACCTGTCATCGACCTGAACTTTCTAGCCTATACAACTTGCCGCGCAAACAGGCGAGCAATCGTCACGAAAGTCGGCGAGAAACGAGACGAGAGAAGTCTCGTCTATGGAAATGGAAGATGAAATTTCGAAACGAGGCTTCGAATCGATGTTTCTCGAGGCTTCAGATTGCCTTCAATTGCCCTCATCACCGCTCAAGAAAGGCTTCCGTATCGGCGATACGACAGCTGCCGGAAAATTCATCCCCTGAGAAATCGGCAATTGAGAAAACGCGAGGCACGCGAGCCCATGCATGCCGTTGCACACGCGATCGTTTAAACGCGAAGTCCATTCGATGCTGCAAAGTTTCCACCGTCGCGAGCCGATCGTCCAGACTAAATTGCTAAGATATTTCACCCCGTTCGAAGGCGTTGCGAATGATTGTTACTCCACGGAAACGTGAAATCGTTCTCGATCTCGTTTCGGGCCAAGTTTGTGAAAAGTGTAGAATTTCACTGGGGCGTCGTTCACGGTTTCAGGTACGAAGAAGATGGAGTACAAGACCAGACAGTGGCACGAGAAGTGCTTCTGCTGCGTGGTCTGCAAGAATCCGATCGGTACGAAGAGCTTCATTCCGCGGGAGCAGGAGATTTATTGCGCCGCGTGCTACGAGGACAAGTTCGCCACCCGATGCGTCAAGTGCAACAAGGTAAACCTGTCGACGTTCGAGCATTTCAGGTTCTACATTTCGAAAATTGAAAATCCATGATATATCAAATATTGATCGATCATTAGATAACGAGCTTTTCTTGGTCTTGAAATTCAGTCTTTCTAAGTGTTTAACACGTTCCGTGCCATGTGTACCACCGGTGGTACACGATGTGATAGCTCTAAACAAGAGAACTACTTATCGATTGATGATGTAATGAAAGATTGTGTGATAATATATCAACCTTTAGTCAAAATATCAAATGGCCTGAACGACAACAAAAGGCAAAAATCGCTTGCCACGGAACGTGTTAAAGAAGACTATTTTGCGAGAGAAAATTTAATTTTATTCTCTAATTATTTCTTTATTAAATCTTGCCATGGAATTTTTCGACAAATTATCATTAGAATCTGCCACTGTGCTACAACTGTTTAAGGAACAAACTTTCGTTTGTTCGAGAGCGATGTGTTAGAATAGAAGAGTGAATGGCAACGGGGTTTTCAATCGTTCCAGATCATCACCAGCGGCGGCGTGACGTATAAGAACGAGCCGTGGCACAGGGACTGCTTCACCTGCAGCAACTGCAACAATTCACTGGCTGGCCAGCGATTCACGTCTCGCAACGACAAGCCCTACTGCGCCGAGTGCTTCGGAGAACTGTTCGCCAAGAGATGCACCGCCTGCTCTAAACCGATCACTGGTACCCTATCACTCGATCCTCTCGCAGAGACACTCGTCTCCCATCCTCTTAATATGCAATGCGCCAATTCTGAACGATCCGTGACTTTTTACGACACAAATTCTGAAACGAACTGACTGAACATACGACGGAATTATAATATAACAATGTGTACCATTTTTATGGTACAAATAATAATCAGTCGTTCAGAATTGACGATTAGAGGATTACGTATATCGCTGTGATTTAGAATAGATTACACATCTTGCAGGATAACTCGAGATTAGATATCCAAAAACACTCGATGTATAATTTTGTCACGGTTTAATGAAAGAAATTTTGGAATTTACGTATCTATTGGAATGGATGGAGAAGAAAAGTATCCAAGATTGGCAAAGGAATGTAGACTCTAAAAAAGAGTTGTGACGTTCGTTTCAGGCATTGGCGGCACCCGCTTCATCTCCTTCGAGGACAGGCATTGGCACAACGATTGTTTCATCTGCGCGGGCTGCAAGACCTCGCTGGTCGGCCGCGGGTTCATCACCGACGGCGAGGACATCATCTGCCCCGATTGCGCCAAGATGAAGGTGATGTAAAAGAGAGAGACAGCGCGAGAACATCGAACGAAGAAGAAGAAGGAGAAGGAGAAGAAGAACGAACGAACGAGAAGAAGGGGAGAGGGAAAAGGAGTAAGGAGACGAGAATTATATCAAAAAGGCCTAACACGGTGTTGTCCAGTCTGTACACGTGGAAATAGTATAATATCCTCGCTAAGAGAGGTTTCCCCTTGGAAACAAATGGCAGATGCGGAAGATCTCCGCTTCGAGAAGAGAATGAAACGAAGAAGAATCACTGTCCTTCGAACGGGGCGACGTCGCGGATAAAAATTACCGTGTTTCTCTCTCTCTCTCTCTCTCTCTCTTTCTCTTTTACCTCTTTGATTATATTTTCAGGAATGTAAGATCGCGTATGTACAAATGTATAAATTGTATTGTGCGTACGCGTGACCGCAACCAGAGGGAAACGCGGTGCTTTTTACACCATCCCGCGACGATTTTTTTCTTTTTTTTTTTTCTCGAAAGTTTCCTCGGTTCTTCTCGATCGGCTCGGCCGATGTCAACGTACCGAGCTCTTCTCGTCGAGGCAGATTTTCTCGAAGCAGAGCAGACAGACACACGACGAGGGTACTTCCTAGCTTCGTAGTTTTTAGAGGCCATTTTTAGTCACTTGCGATTGTGATTTCGATTTCTCCTTTGGCGCGCGGTCGCGAGTCGAGCGGCTGAGGAGGAGTACGCCTTTTGAAAAAGATGTCACGAGAATCAAAACCGCCTTAACGTTATAGTTAATAACTGTCGTCCGGTTGTTGTTAGAAATGTTGAACGAAGTGCTGCGTAGCTGTCGTGGCGTTGTTAACGTTGTTGTTCTTTTTTCTTTTCGCCTTTACGCAACGATGCGAGAAACGAGCGACGCGCGGCGACCAGCGTCAAGGAGTCAAAGTAAAACGAAGGGGAAAAGAATGGATGAACAGAACACGTATCCTATATATTCTTACCGGAACTAAATTTGATAATAATGTTATTTTTATTTAACTGAAACTCACACACACGCGACACGCAAAGCCCAACACGTGCGACAAAAACTACACCCTTTTCTCTCCCTTTCTCTCTCTTTCTGTCTCTCTGTATCTATCTATCTATCTATCTATCTATCTTTATTCATCGTTCCGCGATATTGCAGAGTAACACGCTCGTGCGAAATTACAAGTATAACGAACGACTAGATCAAACGACTCAAAGGCTCGAGACTCCCAAGGAAATACGAAATTTTTCAAATTCAAACGTTCTTCCGGGAATTTTCGAAATTCTACGTTTTCTTTTTTTTTTTTTTTTTTTTTTTTTTTTTTTTT
>NIPQ01091694.1:0-22460 GCA_002806875.1 Lepidotrigona ventralis hoosana
TTTTTTTTTAAAAAAAAAAAAAAAAAAAAAAAAATTCAGCGTCGACTCGATAATTTCTTTTTTAGTGAAGCTTTTCACCCCATTGCCGAGATTTTGGTAAGTAAAATGAACACTCGAAGTGTTTTTTTTATTTATTTTAATTTTTTTTTTTTATTTATTTTTTTTACGATTCGTATCCGTATTTTTATTTGCACTTTGTATTTTCGTTACGCATGGATAATAGATATTCATTTGTTAATGTTCATCGACGAGTAATTAAATTATGAAGGAAAATAAAAAATATAACTAAAATTAGTTTCACTCAACCAGTTCAATTTGAGGTAAAATTAAAAATCAACGATTTGTCCTGAAAAAGATGTGACACTGTCAAATTAACACGCAACATTTATCAATTAGTAGATTCAAAGAGCTACGAGACAAAAAAGAAAATATAAAATCGACACAGGAATGTATTTCTATAATTATTTATAATTTTATAGAGAAATCAGAGCACACATGAGATCTCATATTGTCGATGATTAAATACTTTTCGAGTGAGGAATTATTCACTTCCGGTTTACATTCTCTACTCCAGTTTCTGATCCAGCTTAATTATTATCGATCTAAATTAATTGTTATTAATTAACAATGGAATTATTATTATTATTGAATATTATTGATCTAAATTAATTGTTATTAATTAACAATGGAATTATTATTATTGATTATTATTGATCTAAACTAATTGTTAATTATTATTAATGTTATTAATTATTATTGATCTAAATTAATTGTTATTAATTAACAATGGAACAACCAAGTCAAAAATTAATGTTATTAATTATTATTGATCTAAATTAATTGTTATTAATTAACAATGGAACAACCAAGTCAAAAAATAGATCTCAGATTTTCTCAAAGCATTTCAGTCAAAATTAATATCGATGTCTGTTTAGAAGCATAGCTATTTATTTCGATCGCTAGTGTTACAATGGCGGGAAATTTGAAAATGCGAAAATCCACACGACACACGTAATGTCGAAAAGTATATAAAATATTCAAATACTATTAATCACAACAGATGTAAAAGGAACAATTCTTCATTCAGTTCCCATTTCTTTTATCTAGCTTCAACTATGCTCACGAAAATTTGAGAATGCCTGAAAATTGGCAGATTATCATTTGAATTATAATGATCGACACGTAGAATGTTATTTTGAATATTTGTGATATTTTCACCGATTCAGTAAATATCGATTGGCTCGAAAGAACGAATTACATACGTATTACATAATCGCGAGTGCGAAGCTACTATTCCGTCACCTCTTTTTATTTACTCCGAATGGGATTCTGGACCGGAACCAACAGAGTTTAGAAAATTTAAATTTTAAAAATTTGAATGAGAAAGGATTTAAACGCGTAACTCTAAACTGCGTGACTAAAATTGAAAAAAAAAAAAAAGGAAAACATTTTCGACGTCCAATGAATTATAGTTACTTGAAAGTAAACGAAAAAGAAAAAGAAATATGAAAAAGATGGAGTAATGGATGAAGAATCACGAGTATAAAATGAAAAAATAAAAAGAAAAACAGCGAGTAAAACGATCTGTCGATCGAAAGTGCGCCNTTTTTTCAATTTTTTTTTTTTTTTTTTTTTTTTTTTTTTCAAGGAACACTCGCCGATATGAGTTCCACAATGTTTCTTTCGCAACATGTGTACTCGACGAGTGTCAATATCGATTAGCAGCGGTGTTGTCCCTGCCGATAAACCGTTTCCTAAACGCGGCGATCGACAGATAATATTCCGTGGAAATTCAGATGCGACTGCGTTTTCAATAAATTATTCGCGTTATTCGACGTTCGAGAGTACAACGCGTCCAAGGGTCGAGATTCCTCGTCCCTGACGAATGAAAGTGAATCTGTTGCGTTGCAGCACGTTGCAATGACGTTGCTACCACCAACTGCAGAACAGCTGAGGCGGATGAACGAGGCGGTTCCGACGGACCCGGTAGTGAGAAAGCGTGATGTGCTCGCAATACGCGAGTGGCTGTCGAAACAGCCTCATCTGCCTAATCACATGGGTATATTATATTTTAATTAATTGAATAAAGTGAAAGAGCATATTATGTTACATCTTAATTAATTGAATAAAATGGCAGGGTATATTATAGCAATTATTTGAATTAATTGTATAACAGAGAGTATATTATATTTTAATTAATTGAACAAAGTGAGAGAGTATATTATATTGTAATTAATTGAATAAAAGGGAGTATATTATATTATTAGGAAAGGTGGAGAGTGTATTATATTACATTTTAATTAATTGAACAAAGTGAGAGAGTATATTATATTGTAATTAATTGAATAAAAGGGAGTATATTATATTATTAGGAAAGGTGGAGAGTGTATTATATTACATTTTAATTAATTGAGAGATATTATATTGAGGTATATTATATTATTTGAATTAATTGAATAAAAGAGTATATTATATTATATCATTGGAAAAGGTGAAGAAAGTATATTGTATTATATTTTAATTAATTGAACAAATTGAGAAGATATATTATATTGTAATTAATTGAATAAAAGAGAGTATATTATATTATTGGAATAGGTGAAGAGAGTATATTTTAATTAATTGAATAAAGTGAGAAGATATATTATATTGTAATTAACTGAATAAAAGAGAGTATATTATATTATTGGAAAAGGTGAAGAGAGTATATTATATTTTAATTAATTGACTAAAGTGAGAAGATATATTATATTATAATTAATTGAATAAAAGAGAGTATATTATATTATTAGAAAAGGTGGACAGAGTAAATTATATTATATTTTAATTAAATGAACAAAGTGAGAGGGTATATTATATTGCAATTAATTGAATAAAGTGAAGGACTAATTAATTGAATAAAGTGGGAGGGTATATTATATTAATTATTTGAATTAATTGAATAAAAGAGTATATTATATTATATCATTGGAAAAAGTGAAGAAAGTATATTGTATTATATTTTAATTAATTGAACAAAGTGAGAAGATATATTATATTGTAATTAATTGAAGAAAAGAGAGTATAATATATTATTAGAAAAGGTGAAGAGAACATATTATATTATATTTTAATTAATTGAATAAAGTGGGAGGATAAAAAAGGATCATATAACAATCCACATGGTCTCATTTTAAAACGTGAAGTCTCTACTTTGACAATCGTGTGTTCGTTTACTTTTTTTTTTTTTTTGAAGATGATTTTACATAACATAAAAGGTCAGAAAATAATTTTTTTCAGGAAAATAACTTTTCCTAAAATGAAAACACTAAAAAATCTTTTTCATGAATGGATCCAACATGGTCTTGAAGATTGAAATCTTTTCTTAAAGTTCGCTATATATTTTACCATTTTATTGGATTTTGAACATTAAGGTTAAACTATTAAAGATTTAAGAAATCCTAAAATTTCGTCATTTAACCCCAATATTCCAAGTTCAATAAAATAATAGAAAAAAGGAGATTTCAGTCTCCCAAAATCATAGTATAGATATGACACTATCACAAAAAGGAACTTTTCAGTGTTTTTTATAAACGTTTGAATTTTTATAATTCCTTCGCAGACAGATAAAAAAAGAAAAAAAGAAAAGGCTGTTTTGAACAGAGATCAAGTGGATTGTTATAAATTGACGAACAATGATCCAAATTGTCGATCAAATTCTTCATCGTTATTGGCATTACGATTGTGCTCTTCACTGTACCGAAGACAAATTTTAATCCGAGAATAATTTCATCGCAGACAACGCGAGGATCGAAAGATTCTTATTCGGCTGCAAGAATAGCATAGAGCGGTGCAAGATGATTCTAGAGAGATATTTCAGCGTGCGTACAGCGATCCCGGAATTCTTCGCGGTCCGAGACCCCCTGGCACGTGAAATTCAAGAGTGCTGCGAAACGATGTAACTATTCAATCTTATTCAATAACTTCTAACTATCGAAATGTTTTTCAAATGTCAATTTTCAACCATCGTTAGCCATTATTTCGTTCTGCCATCGCTAACTGACGAGGGACATCGCGTGACCATTCTGCGGCTAAGAAACACAGGGATAGAGAAGTTCTCCATTCAAGCGATCTCGCGAAGGATTCTCATGGTTCTCGATACTCGTCTGCTGGAAGAACAGTGTTTGTCAAATATCATGGTCATCGACCTCGAGGTATTTATCATCAGTATCAATAAAATATTAGGGACACCCATAAATAATGTCGTTTTTTTTTTCAAATTTAACAAACATTGCCATCTAGTGACAATAATTTAACTTATTATAACACAACTTATATTCCAGTTAAATATATCGACATTTAGTGTGCTTATTGTTAACACGTTCTGTGCCAAGCCATTTTTGCCTTTTGTTGTCGTTCAGGCCATTTGATATTTTGACTAAGATTGATATATTATCAATCTTTCATTGCATCATCAATCGATAAGTAGTTCTCTTGTTTAGAGTAGCTATCACATCGTGTACCACTTGTGGTAAATATTATTAGAAATATGGTGGTCTGAAGATCAAGTTTAACGTGTACCACCGGTGGTACACATTAGATTATGAATTGAAACTGTATCAACTTTTTAAATAAAATTTTGTACCAAAAAGACGATATTACTTATGGGTAACACCTAATGTCATCCATTGTATATAATTGTCAGCAAAGAGGAAGTCCGAGCTGTTAGCTAGATTTAAATACAATGTCCCCTCAGTAGGGACAGTCGAGTGCAAAGAGTTGAATTTAGGTTTGTTACATAGTACGTATTTCTTAGTACAGGACGTGTTGGAGTATTATACATATCCTGTGTAACATAATATTGTAACAAATATTTAATATAATCCTCATTTGTATACTACCAAATTTCGAAATTATATATAAATTAACATCAAAAGCATATCTAATTATTATTATTAGTATAATATAAACCTACAGAGGTAATCAAAAGGTCTAAATCATCGCTTCAGTATCATGTGTTCCATTTCATTTCATGTCAAACTTCTGGAAATCCCTCGACTCAGGGATTCAGCGTGGTGCATTTCACAAAGTGCAGCCCGACGCAGAGTATTGTCCGCAAGTCGATGCTGGCAGTGCAGGACAGCATGCCAATGAGATTGCACAGAGTCCATTTCCTCCATGCGCCTGCCTTTATCGAGAGTATCCTCAATATATTCTACCCTCTGCTAAAGGATCGACTGATTCAGAAGGTAGGTGAAACCGTGGAACAGGTTGAAAATTCTATTTTACAATATTAATATGCAAGCTCTTCACGTTTCAAGTTTTGCATTCACACTGGCGGTGGCGAGGAGCTGCACACGTACATGGGCAAAGATATACTGCCAAACGAGTGGGGTGGGAAAGCTGGCACTCTGGATGAATTGAATGGTTCCCTGGAGATTCTCATTTGCTCTTTCAATTAATTTCTTTTCTTCTTTTTTCTCCTAACGTAACGATACTTTCAGACGCGTGGAAGGAGAAAATTGAAAGGAACAGAGACTGGTTCTTGCGAGAGGAGAAGCTCAGTCGGACGAACGAGAATGCACGACTCCCGGAAGCGAAGACGAAACTTCTGGCAGAGCTGGACGGGCTGCAGGGATCTTTCAGGCAATTAAACATCGATTGAGACCTCCTGAAAATTCGAAAACATCTTTCTATAAAACCTTCATTTATATTTTTTTTTTTTTTTTTTTTGAATGTTAATACATTGTATTTAAGATCGGTTTATGAGAACGTTTCGCGAGTCTTAACTTAGATAGCGCCACGGAACGCTTCCGAACTCCGGGAGTTCCAATGGATATATTCTTGTCCAAATAGAAACTAATATTGATTAGGTACTTAATCGAAGCTGTTTCATTATTTTGTAATTTTTATGAGGTGTACGATGATGATAAACAAAACTATTTTCCCTCTCTACTTTAAGTACTTATTGTTAGTTCCTTCCTCAACAACCCAAGAGAAGAATAAAGTTATTTTAAAGATGCAATCTCACAGAAACAGTGATACAAAGTGGGAGTTCAATTACAATGGGATTCTTTTTCAAATTGCCAATTACCGAGTGGCGCGTATTATTGTAAATGGCAGTAACATTGTTGCAACGATATTGGATGATAGCCCAATGCAGACAGCAGGTTGCCAACCAGGAGAAGAACAGTTCCTCGAGGAGATTGTATAAAAGCTGACGCACAAATCCCAAATTTACCATGTCCAATACTTGGCATAAAAGAAAGGAAAAGAAGAAGTGTTACACGTCATTGATACAGAAAGATTCGAGAAACTTAATTAATAATATAACATTGATATTGTGTTAGACTGAAATTTCAAATTGGATCTGCCGATCTGACACGGCGACAGACATTCAGATATTAATGCGTTGCAACGTGCACCAAGTCGTTGTGCTCATCAGCCCATACACGATTTAAACTGTTACTTGACAATTGCACGACACAGCTCCAGACACTTAAGCCCGCCTCGTTCGGCGTCTGTGCCTTCTTTCGTGTTCGTTTAACAAACTTGATGAGCTAATGGTGGCCCGGCACCGAGGCACGGCACAACAGCAATGCAACAGAAATCCCTTTCGGTAGCAATCTTGCAGACTGTTTGCTCGTAGCTGAGCGTACCGTCTGCGACTCGACAGAAAAACAGTCGTTATCAATTATCATGTGAAGGTGTGATAGCGTTTGCTGAAAGAACAGTTTGGTTTCCTGGAGATAAACGGTGGAGGATCAGTCAGCAAGCACGGATAACAGGTGAGTCATTTTGAATCTAGAGAATAAAGGAGATCCCAGTGGAGGAACTAAAACAGAAAGTAGAAGATATGTTTTTGGAAGATCTAAAGAAATATTCCACCTGTGTTTTAGCTCAGTATATTTTTTTTTGTAGAAACTGAAAGTAGAAGGGAAAAGTAGAAGATATCTCTTTGAAAATGTATCAAAATATACAAGTATCTGAAAAAATATTTCATTGTATTCTTCTTTGAAATATTTCAATGAACTCTTGTGCTTCAAATCTAACTCTGACTTTTCCAAGTTTCATGAAATAATTCTTGAACTATTTTAAATTAAATATTAATATATCAAGATATAAAAGATATTACACATGTATTCTTTTTTGAAATATTTCAATGAACTCTGTGCTTCAAATCTAACTCTGACTTTTCCAAGTTTCATGAAATAATTCTTGAATTATTTAAAATTAAATATTAACGTTGAACTAATATATCAGGATATAAAAGTATGTAAAAAGATATTCCACATGTATTTTTTGAAATCTTTCAATGAACTCTGTGCTGCTTCAAATCTAACATTGACTCTTTAAATTCCATGAAATAACTCTTGAAGTAAATATTAACTAGCTAAACTAATATATCAAGATATAAGAAATATTCCACATATATTCTTTTTTGAAATCTTCCAATGAACTCTGTGCTGCTTCAACATTGACTCTTTAAGTTCCATGAAATAATTCTTAAAGTAAATATTAACTAGCTAAACTAATATATCAAGATATAAAAAATATTCCACATGTATTCTTTTTTGAAATCTTTCAATGAACTCTGTGCTTCAAATCTAACTCTGACTTTTCCAAGTTTCATGAAAAAATTCTTGAATTATTTCAAATTAAATATTAACGTTAAACATTAATAATAATTCATTGAGATGGACTCGACGTTACTGTTTCAATTACCAAGGAAATCGCGATCGAGTCAGACTAAATTAATCCACAATTGATAAAGCTCGTTAAAATAAGTTAACTTGTACGTTGCACGTTCTTGCGTTTTGTAGGGAAACGATCAACGTTTACTAATCTTCGAAGTGGCATTGCACAAGCATTATCCCAATTATGCGGCTATGTGAGGTCTTAACGAGCTGGAACGGACAATTAATTAATCGATTAAATAGTACCGTTTGAATGGATTGCGTAACGAAACGTTTCACGATGCGATGACTTTGCTTATCGTCTTTCTAATCTCAGTTTGTTCAAGAGAGTCAATTTAAGACGTGGTATTGCAAACAACAGATGTTCAAGCATTTCCAATGGAACTCAAATATTATAATCTTGAGTACATTGCACATTTGTGGAAATTTAATCGTGGTAGATCATCACAGTATCGTTTATCGTTTCAGTAATCATTTCAATGTAAATGAATTTGGAAATTGGGACTAGTATTCCCCAACCAGGTCTCCCTTCTTCCAGTTCAAGCAACCCTCAGCCTGTATTTAAAGTCCTTCAGCTCTGTCTCTTTAGAGATAAGTCGCCAAAGGAGCTGGCTTCCCTCCTTCTTCTAAGGGAACTGATTGCAGGGAGACGTTCGGGCCGAATTCCGAGGAAGAACGTCCAGAATATCAAACGATCGACAGAATTCTAAAACAGCAGAATTGGCCCAAGGGCGATCGATTTCGGCGAACTACAATTAATTCGGCTAATTCAATGACGGTGACCGTGGTGGTTAGATATAACAACGTCCCTGTCCTGCCGCACTGTACACGGGTTGAATTGATTTTTCCTCCGCCTGACGTCATCGCGAGCGGGGGCTGGCATGCGCGTGAAAACGCGGCGTTCCTCCTCCCCTCGGACGCGCTTTATATTTCCCTCGAAGTCTCTCGACTTCTGTTTTGCGTAACCCGCCGACTGATATCCCCTTATCGAAGTCTTACGATCTCGATGATCGCTAAGGTAATCGCTCCTCTAACTCCTGTAATCCGCAACGAAACGATATTTCCTACCTGACCACCTGCTTTCTCTCAGAAAAAGGCCTGGGCCACAATTCAGATCAGAGTGGTCTCTGAGAATCAATCCAAAACCAAGCTCCACAGGCAAGAGTGTTCTAAATTTTGAATAGACAACCATACGTCGCATACAACACTCTCAACTGACTACGATCGAGTGAAAAATCTCTCTAACGGAACGTTACTAAAGGAGTAGGAAGAGGCGAAGGGGTGGTAAACTAGGGTGGCTCGGGAACGAGGTAGGACGTGTCGGGGTCAGAGACGAGTTCATTCAGTATCGCGCGGTTGGTCGACTGCTGGTCGTCTCCTCTTGCTCGCAACCTCGCCAAAGCCTATAGTCCCCTCTTTCGCTGCCTTTCGTGATTCCCCCTTCCTGTCCGTCGTTCTGATTCCCTCTACCACCAGCTGATCCCGCGGCGTTCGTTTCGCGGAGTGCCACAGCGAGTTCGTCGACGACGATCGTCACGACGAGTACACGTGCGTTGTTGGTCGGAACAACGGGACGCATTTCTAGGCGGTCTGTGCTCTCTTCCTATGGACGGAAGCAGCCGAATCAATCGTCGAATAAATTTGTGCAATTGGTTCTTCTCTGCTGGCGTCCAAGTTCCGTTGAGTAAATACAGTGCGCAGTATTCTTTCATTTTCGACTTCGAGCCAGTCCAAGTTCGTTCGTTCGTTCATCTTGGCAAGGCAGTGTACGTACATGGTACCACGTCGCACGTTCTCTACATTCGGAAATTAAATATCGACAATAAGACAGGAAGATAAAGTAACGAGTTACCTTTGATAGATCTTTCACGTGTATAATACTCGAGTTCTATTATCGTACAGGCGCCGATAATAGTAAAAGAGAAGCAAATCAATCCTTTTGCTCTCCGTCAGAATCTCGACGAAACAAAATCTTTCCTCGGGAATTGAAGAAATGTTCTGAGAGCTGTCGGTCGCTGACTGTCGGGCTGTTACTGTCGAATGAATCGCCGACATTCGGGAGGAACGTGACGAGCCTCGGAGGCGACGAGGGCCGATCTAAATCCACGCTCGGCTGCCTCGTATTCCTCCCCTCTTCTTCGATTCGCCGCCAGGACGTCAGCTGGAACTTGCGTGGTGCGTCCTGGGTGTGCAGCGTGCCGCTGCAGCAGCTTCTTCTAGTCCATTCTTCTGTCCACGACCCGAAAGACGATTTCGGGACACGCAGGAGGAGAGAACTCCCGGCTGTGAAAAAGTCATCGACGTGTATGCAAGCTCAGTGTATTCATTCCGAGTACCCGAGTTTCGTGAAACGGTTTATGGACTCGTCTTCCATCCAGTGGCTGGAATCTTCTTCTTGCTGATTGCATCGTCGCATTGCTTGTGAACTGAGACGTGGTTTCCGTGTGTTTTACGGTGTCTCCGTAGTTTCGTCTACGTAGCTCGTATACATACGTATACACACAGCGTTGCGGACGTGGATGGTTTAGGCCTGTTAAATGCCCTCGCCTTTCGATATCGTGTTCTCGACTTTCCAACCTCGTGCTCGAGGGAACCGGCGTGAACCTTTTCATTAATTGGACTGACTCTGGACTGGCTCGGTTGGAGCCGCAGTGAGTGCACCTCCTAGAATTAAGGAAGAAAGAACACTGCCAGATTCGAGTGTCAAGCATCTTCCAAGTTGGTAAGTGATTGTCCCGATGACGCAGAAAACAAACGCGTGCTTAACAGCGTCGTCAGTCTGTCGACGTTTATCGTTGAACTAATTGTATCTGTTGGTGGAGAGACTCGGAAAACCGGTGTCCAAGTGAAAACACACTGTATCCAGTCGGCTATGCTTCTTTGTCTAACTTTTGCTTTGACTTATGTAAGAGACCACACTATGTGCAACCGATGTACCTGGTGTAATGTATTGCTCGAAGCATCACACGTGCATCTTTCCTTCTGGTACACAAGAGAATTGCAACAACGATGTAAATCTTGTTAGATTTTTGTTCATCAATAACTGACCAGAGGTTCCCATGATCAGCCACTTGCGGTCAACACATCCCATACTGAGGGAAATTAAAAATTTTTTAATATTAATTTCAATAATTTCAAATGAGAATCTTACCTGAGCTTTTATCAGTCTTATTGATATCGAAATTCAGAAAGTTTCCTTTATTCTGATCCTGCAGTAGAGAGTAGCGGATTTCTGACATTGTTTTGAATACTTGTTACATATAATTATGACAAATAATTATACATAAATTAAATTGTACCAATATATGCATGCAATCTAATTTGTACAAAAATATTGGTGAACTATTGGTGATTCAAGATCATTATAGAATATCTGTTCATTGATTCAAACTGACTAATTTGCAACTAGACTATGTGTTATATATCAATGAACGTTTACGTTTACAGTTCCATGTTTCTAGAAAGATGGAGTCTAGATAGAAAATTATTATTACCTATTAAACATTGTAATGAGAATGTCATTGTCAAAAGTCGGTAGTAAATGAAGAATACTTCTATTGGTCAAACCATCGGAAAATTCCATCCATTATTCCTTGGGCCATTTACTATCAATTACCAACCAATAATCCAACAGTTGACGAAGTTGCTGGAAGTGAAGTTAAATTTCTGTTAATAAATTTCGAGGCTGAAAATGGTGGAAGAGGCTGCTGGAACGTAATCGCGCGAGCGTCGAAAGCGATTAGCCGTTGAAAGAGGTCGGCAATAGGAGCAGCGTTTACTTAATTAATGCGGCCGCTGCGCGGCTCGTTGACCCCGCCGCAATTCTCGGACTCTCGGATCGTCCTTCGACGAAATTGATTTACCAGCCGGGGCAGGGACGAATGCTGTGTTCTCTTCTCCGTCGGTTCAAATCGCGCTATCATTCTTCTCTTTTCTTTTTATTCTTAAATTTTATTATTTTACTCTTCTTCTTCATCTTCTTCTTCTTCTTTTTCACGTTACTTTTTCATGCACTGCTTCGTTCTTTTCCTCGCTCGTTTCGCTGACCTCTCTCTCTCTCTCTCTCTCTCTCTCTCTCCTGACGCCGGCGATTTTGTTCTTCTGCAATGCGTCAAGGGACCTTCCGCACGCAATACGTGCCCATGTCACCTTGGCGTTTACTTTTAGGCACTTCATCGACCGGATTTCGATAAGCCTGCTCGAAAGAGAGAAAAAGAACATTAGCGTGATTATTATTATTGAAATTGCACGTTGCACGTTCCGTGCGAGGAAATTTCTAAACAGAAAGTGTGTAGTTGCCGAAAGAATAAATGGTTGATGCGGATGAACATCAGTTGGGAATTGAATTTTTTTTTTTCAGGAGAAAGTCGAGGATTTTCAGTATACTGCAAATAAGTGAGATAAATGTTACAAAAATATGTAAAGAAACTTTGGAAGATATAGTTTAATTCATAATTGGATTCTGTGTGGGAAAAATTATAAACAATCCAGCAATTTTTTTTTTTTTAGGATATTATATCATTATTATATCATTACATATAGATATTACACATATTATACCATCAATATATATGTAATACAATTATCTATTATTACAGGATAGTAGAAGAGAAAATTAAAATTAAAAGAGGATATTAATTCTTTTAAATTGTACTTAATTATATATATAATACAATTATCTGTTATTAAGTACAATTTAAAAGAATTAATATCTTCTTTTAATCTTAATTTTCTCTGCTACTATTCCTATCAAAANCTTTTAATCTTAATTTTCTCTGCTACTATTCCTGCCAAAAACTCCACTTCCAAATGTTGCTTTGTCAGAATTTTTAGCAGGATAGTAGAAAAGAAAATTAAGATTAAAAGAAGATATTAATTCTTTTAAATTGTACTTAATTATATATATAATACAATTATCTGTTATTAAGTACAATTTAAAAGAATTAATATCTTCTTTTAATCTTAATTTTCTTTCACTGCTCCTACCAAAAACTCCACTTCCAAATATTCCTTTGTCAGAATTTTTAGCAGGATAGTAGAAAAGAAAATTAAGACTAAAAGAGGATATTAATTTTTCTAAATTGTACTTTATAAATATGTAGTTCAATTTACAATNATCAAAAACTCCACTTCCAAATATTCCTTTGTCAGAATTTTTAGCAGGATAGTAGAAAAGAAAATTAAGACTAAAAGAGGATATTAATTTTTCTAAATTGTACTTTATAAATATGTAGTTCAATTTACAATTGGGTCCTTGGGAAAAATTATAACATAAATCATAAAAGAATTATAAAAATAATCCAGCTACTTTTCTACAGATACATCATCATATTATACATATTATGTATATTGTCATACGATTCAGAAGTTTTTGAAAACAGAGCTTTCAGCAGATTGGTAGAAAGAAGAAATTTGAACGACAAAGAGATATTAATTGTATTTCAATCTCAACATTAACTTAACAGATAGTTTAGTTTTTATTTATTTATAGTTAAGTTTTATTTGGTTGTCAGTATTAATCTTGCTCTTTTCCTCATTTCTTTCTCTTTCTTTCTCAAATTTTTATCCACGGAAATAAGGATTTCATCCATGGTTTTATTAGATAATGAGGGTTTACTCGAGCCTGTCCGAAAGGGGAATCGTCAGTTTCTTCGAGTATCGAGCGTTTAAATGCTTTTCAGACGAAATCATTTTCTGATACATGCCGAGCCTCGACCTAGTTGCGAAGTTTCATTCAAAACCGCCGCGTAATACTCGAAGTGCTTCTCCTCGTGAATGAACCGACGAAATTAACGTTCACCCTACTGAAATCAAACGAAAACGAATAGAATGCTAATCTGAATACTTTCGGAACTGAATGACACTCGTTAACCGATTTTGGCCGGTAATTAATTTCAATAACAGGTATCTTCGACGACGATAATTTTCACACGAATTGATGTTTTTTTTTGAGAGTACAAGGAATGGAATTCAACTACAACGAAGAACACAACCGAACGATGAGAAGAGAAATCTTGAAGCTCGAGATTTCTTTCTTATCTTTTTTTTCTTTTTTTATTGAACTTCATAGTCTAAATCCTAAAAGTATTTTAGTGAAAAAAAAAAATCCTTCAATCTTCAATTTTCAAGATCTTGACGGATTTAGCTATGAAAACAATTTTTCAATGTTCCTGGAGAAGTTTGAATTTTTTGAATTTTAATTTCCGAGAATAGAAGAGAATAACAATGCTTTCCTATTTGTTGCACGATGTGAAAACGAACTCGAGACTGTCTCGAGGCTTCAAGTTTTAAAATGAGACCAAGTGGATTGTTATACGATTCCTTCTTCAGTTTTCAAAAAAATTGACAATTTTTCATCGTTTATTGGTTCAGTTGTGCTCTCAATTGTATTTCCATCCCTCAACCTTTTTTCTTTTAAAAATTAAAAAAGAATAATTGATTTTTATAACAGAGTATGTAGTTCCATTTATGATGAAATTAAAAGTATCACAACAATCCATTTCCCTAAAAGTAAGTTTGCTATTACAATTGCTCTCGTGAATGTTAATATATAATCCTTTTATCTTAGAAATTATCCTTCATCTTCTCATGCTTGAAATTAATTTTTATACGCAACGCAATATCTAACAATTTAATACTTAATATCGCAGAATGTTATGTGAACCATACTTTGCTACAATTTTCGCATGAAATGAAATTAAGCCAAAAAAAAAAAAAAAAAAATTGACTTGCTGTTTAAACTTTCGCATTTAAACAGCTGGTGTGCAACTAGAACACGGAAAATCCAATTGAAATCGTGAATAATTTTCATCACCGGTGCACAAGTACCCAGTACAGTTTATTGATAATTAAAATGCCCGGATAAGCCGACGCCGAATCGAAAATCCAGCGTACTTATTTCTAGGTCGCGTTTAACGATCCGCGAGCGCGATAAGTTCAAGTGCAGCATAAGTTCGAGCATCGTCTTCGCCCTGCGAATATCGTTGATCGTTTCCGACCGCTCGGTAATTCACCGACAAACAGTGGCAATCTTCGTGCGCCACGTAATCGCCAGCCACGTTATCGTTGATCGATAAGACCTTGCGAGAAGTCGACGACAACTTACGAGCCTGCGACAGAGGAAACGCGAACGACGCTTAATTGTCGTCGATGCATAAGTAATCATGCGATTCGCGACCGCGTGACGCGTTTATCGATTGTTCAACTCCTCCTCTAAACTCGATCTCCTTTTCCTGTCTTTCTTCTCCTTCTTCTTCTTTTTCTCCACGATGGAAGAAACAGTTTCTCGGAGAGTTTCTCAAATGCGAGAGCCAGCATGCGATGACCGGAACTGCGGAAATTGCTCCTTCTTCTTTCCGGAGCACAGTGGAGATTGGGGGAATCCAGGCAGAAAAACCAAGTTTCTCATTTTAATATTTTTTAAATATATATATATATATAATTATAATATATTTAATATTATAATATATAAATAATTTTATAATATTAAATATAATATTAAATAAATAATATAATATATTAAATATTAATATATAATAATATTATAATGTATAATATATTTAATATTATAATATATTTAATATATATATTAATATATATTTTATATATATATTTTTTTTTCTTCTAAATGTCCACCGATCTGGAAAATGAAAAACAATTAATAAAATATAATTTTAAAAAGTTGATAATTAATAATATTAGTTGAAACAGACACATAAAAGTTAGACATTTTGAATACCTCGATTCTCATCAAATAATTTGGTCCTTCTTCTTTGAATTGTCCTGACACACTGTGTTTGACCTTTTGTCCTGAATTTCTTTCTGCAACGAAATATAGTGTCTCTTAATGAGAAATTATGTCCCGTTGCAAATTCTGGTAATGTAATATATTTATTCTTCTTTGAATTGTCCTGACACACTGTGTTTGACCTTTTGTCCTGAATTTCTTTCTGCAACGAAATATAGTGTCTCTTAATGAGAAATTATGTCCCGTTGCAAATTCTGGTAATGTAATATATTTGTAAGTATATTTAAAGTATATTTAAAGTATTGAACGGTAATGAAGAAAATTGAAGCAACTTTTTTACCTCTGGCAAGCAATACCTTTCAAGTCCCGCAAAGTTCCGCAATCTGACAAGTAGGAATCTTTTCAGAGATGTAAAGATCATATCCATCCGCGTTCAACTTTTCAAGATATTGTTTCTCCGCGGAGGAATCGTCCATTTTTTTTTTTCTTCAATTATTAATANTCAAGTCCCGCAAAGTTCCGCAATCTGACAAGTAGGAATCTTTTCAGAGATGTAAAGATCATATCCATCCGCGTTCAACTTTTCAAGATATTGTTTCTCCGCGGAGGAATCGTCCATTTTTTTTTTTTTCTTCAATTATTAATATTCCCTGGTGTTTAAAAATCGCCTCTGAAAAAATAAATTTCTATGACTCTTTTTACGAGAGAATTAAAGAAGAATTAAATTTTTCTTCTAAACACGTCGAAGTTAATTAAAATATCTAAATTCCAGCCTCAATTTATGTTCCTTCCAAGAACAATCTTGGAATGTATAAATGATTTCAAGTCCCGCAAAGTTCCGCAATCTGACAAGTAGGAATCTTTTCAGAGATGTAAAGATCATATCCATCCGCGTTCAACTTTTCAAGATATTGTTTCTCCGCGGAGGAATCGTCCATTTTTTTTTTTCTTCAATTATTAATATTCCCTGGTGTTTAAAAATCGCCTCTGAAAAAATAAATTTCTATGATTNTGGTGTTTAAAAATCGCCTCTGAAAAAATAAATTTCTATGATTCTTTTTACGAGAGAATTAAAGAAGAATTAAATTTTTCTTCTAAACACGTCGAAGTTAATTAAAATATCTAAATTCCAGCCTCAATTTATGTTCCTTCCAAGAACAATCTTGGAATGTATAAATGATGCTGAAAAATACCCACCCGAATCTTCTCTGATCGTGAGACTCACTGCGTGAACGCGAGAGTTTTTAACGGCTCTTGAACAATCGATATCACCGAGCAAGTCGATTGATGGGTGGATTCTTATTGTCAGAATGGATTCATTCACAGAGTCGGACCGCGAAAGGAAGAGGCGGGCCACAGCTTCGATTTTTACGTCGTGACTCACTCAACCGTATCAACGTTGTCACTTAGCACCGGTTATCGACAAGCTCGCCAAGCAAACGAGGAAAAGTTCTAATTCAAATTAACGAAAATTAACGTCCATTCGCGACTTCAGTCTGCAAGTTTACAAGCGAAATTTTCATTACTTCGCGACTCTGCTACGAATTAATTCCTCTCGAAAAACGATGAAAAATCGCGATTCGTTTAACGCAACGTGTAATACACATACGAACGAGTAACGATCCTAATAATTGTTACTAACGTACGTAATCTCGAGCTCGATACACATTCGTTTCGAGACCCATCTCGCGAAATTCGAAATTCGAAAGAATGATGGACAAAAGCAGAGTGGAGACTAACCTTACTTATAATTAACAGCATAAGTAAGCTACATATCTTATCCGTTCTCTTTCTCGCTATATTTAAAAAAAAGAAAGACAAAAGACATCGATATGTCTGGCATACCAACCAATCTCCACTGTTCTCACGCATCAAGGATGCAAAGACGTAGACAAAACGTTCCGGAACTTTAATTTACTTTATATACATTACATACAATGTGATAAAAATAATTATACATATTTTAGTTAACTACATTTCGATTACAATTTTAATGAAATATTCGTGATCGTGTTGCGTGAATATATTCTGAATAATGTGTGTACTATCTGTGTACTGTATCTGATAATTATTGCGAGTTTATCGATAGCAATTCTGATGTTGATTAATATTTTAAAAACGACGCAATACCACACACACGTTGATGAAAATATGTCGTGCACGATATCTTAGTCTGTCACTGAGAAATTGTTAAGCTTACAAACTACGGTCATCATGCTCTTTTCTCCATCTAAATAACACCTGAGCACATGAGTGAGATCCTGGCAACGAACATGGAAAGGAAATCTTGGAGATCCTGAACTAGAAAGATGATTAAACTTTTATGTTTAGCTCTAACGAGCTAATCAGTTTGTTTCAGTTTTCAGTGACTCTAAAATTGATTATAATTGATTCAATTATCAATGATTCTGTATTTATAATTTACTTCAACAATCTAGCAAGTCATTGAAATATTTTAAGTAAAAGTTCCAGTGAAAGAAAATTCAATGCATGTAATATGAAATTCAATGAGCAACAATTTTGTCTAACAGTGAATGAAATGAATTGATAGAAATATCCTCAGGCCATTCCTTCATCAGAGCACATGTTTAAAGGTACAAAGGTAACATTCGAAACTCTTGTTCCGATTCTGAAATCTACCTGTCGCGAAATGTCTTCTTGCACGTAAAATTTGATACGTTTTGACCTTTAATATCTTCATATTTTTTCATGCTTCAAATTATATGGATATGGAGATCAGACAACATATATGAATATGAAAATCAAATAATATTATCATAAAACGTGAGAGAAAATTAAATATGTACAATTACAACTATAATATACACCACCATTAACATTTCATAATGATTTCAAAAAAAATTGCAATACTCATAGCAATGAAGTCGGGGGATACCTCACTTTTCCATTGCAAAATACTCAAACAAAATCATTGTAAAATTTATTCAAACATTCATTTTTCATTATGTACGTACCATGCATTTACATGGATATTTTATCTTTGCAAATAATCATATACTTTGATTTTGCATATATAAGTATAATCAATATACTCTTTGTATATTTACAATCATGTATGCATTCTGTTGTAATATTATGTTATGCTAATATTATACTATAATATATAAATTAAAATTATAATATATATTATTATAGTATAATATTATAATATTATACTATAATATAGTAATATAGTATTATACTATAATATTATGACATTATACTAAAATATAATATTATTATAATATTACACTATACATGTATATTAAAATTATTATTACTATGCATAAAAATTAAATATTAATGCATTGTTATTAATATTATTAAACCACAATGTGCAAGAAAACCTATCCTAAGCTAACGAATAGACAAGAAAGAAAATGTTACTACTCACGGGTATAATGAATACTCGCGGTCACTATGCTCGCCGAAAATTCCAGAGGAACAAAAATGCGACTTATGATTCGATGTCGTCAGTGTGACTTTGAACTGCGAAGAAAGGAAGTCATCGCAATCAGACAAGAATTATCGAACATGGAAAAAGTAGAAATAACCTGAAAGGTATCTGTAACAAAGCATTGTAATTTATTAATTTAAAGCACGATGTTGCAACTCATTCTTAAACGTAGCGTTAATTAAAATTAAAGAATGAAAAGTTCAAATTTGTTAAGTTTTACTTGAAAGTGAACTTCTGGATGAATTTCTGCTTCTTCTTGCCACGCTTCCCGCCTAAAACTGACATTTTGACGTTACGTTTCGATATTACGAATCAAGTGCGACAAATCGATTACAATCGAATTACGTGTAATTACGTATTCCACCGCTCGCATTGGTGCTGTGATCCTTACTTAAACTAAGATTATTGCGCGCGCATTTTGAATGAAGATACAAAGCGTCCAATTCAGATAGAAAATAAAAGATTCCTTTCTTTAATCTCTTTTGTTTACTAAATGTGATTGATTCAGCAAAATGTCTGTAATATTACTTTTTTAAATTTTAGTTCAAGTGAAATAAAGCTTTTCTATTCAAAATCTTCGTTCCACTCGCAATCATTCTCTGATATGAACAAGTGTCGAAATCAATATTTCAGAACATTGAGATACATACTAATGTCCATTCTGTCCTTATAGTGTGACTAAGGATAGGATAATGTTTTTCATGTCACGCGATTGTCAAACTACTCTACTTTTAATGATCTTTCACTGGCAGATATGATCTCCCTTTTTTTTTTTTTTAAATGCACTTTTTATATCTGATTTCAGTCTGACTGAGTTTTTGTTTATCCGATTGCGGCATAAAATATCCATTTGGAAAGAATGATTGATAGCATGAAATTGTTGCTGGAACACAGTAACAGTAATGTCTCCATCATGTTTAGTCGCATTCTTCTTAATATCTTATTATTAATCTTATGATTTTTCCATACTTTTTCCATAATCTACATTATTATACGTATACGCACAATATTCACAGTTTACCTGAAATTAAAATAAAGAAAGAAAATTAAATAAAATAATAAAAAGTAACGAAGAAAACCAACCGTCGACTAAGCTCGCCAATTTCGATATTGGTATTCATATCTACATGTTCAAAGGCGAACTAATTCACAAATTAGAACTAGAAAGTCTTATATATCTGGCATTTGTGCATATAAATAATGATTCTGGTTAAGTTTCGGTATAAATCGGTGTAAACCGGATCGAACGAAGGTTCGAAGTTTCGATTAAAAGCGGGTGACACGATCAACGACAGTGTCACGTTGTTGTTGGAGCTCGTGGTGAAACGTGCAAACGTTTAGTGTCCATGGCTTGGTTCAGGGTTAAGGTGATAGGCGATAGGGATTGAGGTTGAAGTTACGAACGTTCGATACTAAATATAGAGGAGGCGCTTACGGGGTCAAATCAATAGGCATCCTGCGTATATATGTATATTCACACGGTGCCTGGACGTCTGAATGTTGCACGTAAGCTTAAAATACCTACGTCTACGTGACCGAACGTCTGCACACGTCTACATCATTATCAGCATCTGTTTAACTTTCAATAAAAAAAACTTGGCGCAATTTTCGCTCAAGAACGAAGAGCTTTCCAATCTCTTTTCATTTGACAAAATTTATGATCCATCTGTGAAAGATCTTGTTCCCGAGTAAAGTTGATCAGAGTAAAGCTACGTTGAACGAAAGATCAAACGCACTGGAAGTCCGTCACGCGACGTAACCGATACCAAGTTAGCCCTCTCGTTTCCTTCCTCTCTGTCCGTCTGCGCCATTCTTCTTTTTCTCCTTGCAATTTCCAAGCATTAGATTAGATCATTTTTTTAGAATTCTTCGCCAAGGACATCGCGTGCGTGGATCCATTGACCAATGGTATAGTATACGATACGATTTCAGTTTCAGTGTCGTTGAGGAAGCGACGGAGGAGACGCGGCGTCATCTTTCACGGTGAAGATCGGATGTGGACGTTGCGCCATTCGACTGACGAAACGGTAGCAACGGAGGAAACCGCGTTTTCGAACGACCTGGCACGTGAGAGGAGGCCATATTGGATGAACAGGGGTGACTGTCGGTGATGGACAATGAGCAGCCACATCAGGAACTGGTCAAGTGCGTGGTCGTCGGCGATACGGCAGTTGGAAAGACCAGGCTGATCTGCGCGAGGGCCTGCAACAAACACGTGTCGCTGTCACAACTCTTGACGACCCACGTGCCCACCGTCTGGGCCATCGACCAGTATAGAATTTACAAGGACGTGAGTTCATGTCATTTGCCAGTCGTAGTCTCTACGTTTAATATGTTTTTTTTTTTTTTACGTGGAGGAAATCTTCATAAGACACCTGAGTCTTTTAAGACCCCCAGGCAGACCCCCTTACCGACCCCAAAACCTCCACGATGGCCGTCCTCGCCGTCCTCCGAATGTTAGGAGAGTTCCGGGACCTTTTTATACACACAGAGCTCTCCAGTGCTGTTGTCCTAAAGGACAATGTCTTTTTTTTTTTCGCCCGAACAGAGGGCTCGAACCCTGAACCCTCAGATTAAGAGTCTGACGTTCTACCGATTGAGCTATCCCAACCTGGACGTTTAATATGTAACAAATTGGATGGTGTAACGTAAAGTAAGGCTGAAGAGTAAACTTCAAACTTCTGAAGAAGTCTGATGACTAAAAACCGAGTATTTACATCGGTGCTTGCCCTTTATTTGTTCAAACTGTGGTCCATCTCCATTATCACCGAGAATATAAAACTAGGATAAAAAGAATTACAATTTCTTATTCTTACGTTCTTTAGGTTTTAGAACGCTCTTGGGAGGTGGTCGACAACGTGAATGTTTCCCTGCGACTTTGGGACACGTTTGGCGACCACGAGAAGGATCGACGTTTCGCGTACGGCAGGTAAGTACTTGATCTTCGATTCTCCTCTGTTCCACACATCAATTAACAAACAGTGAAATATCCTACACAGTTGATACTTACGATTTCAATTTTGTTCTGATCATGTTTAACATGATTCGAATTCATTATCTAAAAAAAAAAAAGAGAAGAAAGTAATTTTTCATTTAATTCTTCAAAGATTAACACGTTCCGTGGCAAGCCATTTTTGCCTTTTGTTGTCGTTCAGGCCATTTGATATTTTGACTTGAAGGTTGATATATTATCACACAATCTTTCATTACATCATCAGTCGATAAGTAGTTCTCTTGTTTAGAGTAGCTATCACATTGTGTACCACTTGTGGTAATATTATTAGAAATATGGTGGTACACGTGGCCTGAAGATCAAGTTTAACGTAATCTTTCATTACATCATCAGTCGATAAGTAGTTCTCTTGTTTAGAGTAGCTATCACATTGTGTACCACTTGTGGTAATATTATTAGAAATATGGTGGTACACGTGGCCTGAAGATCAAGTTTAACGGGTACCACTGGTGGTACACATGGCACGGAACGTGTTAAACACTGTGTATATACCTTGAAAATTACCAATTACCGGAAATATCGTATTCCTTGCAAATACAGATCGGACGTCGTGCTACTATGTTTCTC
>NIPQ01091695.1:0-17729 GCA_002806875.1 Lepidotrigona ventralis hoosana
TTCTACACGTACAGTTTCGCGTATACGTTTTGGTTGTATATTCTTGTGTTTTAACTTCTTCCTGAGACACTGAAATCTTCTTAATTGTAAGTTGTATTCTTATATTATTACTTTTATATATATATATATATATATTATATAATAATGTTATATTACAATCAGTTTCAATTCATTCGGTTAGTTTACTCATCTACCCTTTACTTTTACAATAGTCATCCCCGCGTGAGTATTTTCAAAACTGTGTTAAATCAAGGCTTCTCAAACTTTTCCACTTGGTGACCCTCTTTATCCGAGCAAATATTTTCGCGATTTCGTATAGAAGTGTATAAACCAAGAACACGAATTAAAACATTTGCTGACAATGAATCTGTAAAGAAAATTTATTCGAAAACAATTCTTTGGCACGAATATTTGGCACGAATATATATAATTTTAAATTTGTCACTAAAGACAAAGCCAAATCTTTATACTAATTCTTTAGTTTTGCTAAAATTTCTGCGACCAAATTTAGTTTCGCGATCCCATATGGGGTTGCATTCTCTACACTTCGAGAACCCTGTATTAGATTATATTGTATTACGTTAAGAACAATGTTCTGTAAGACGGATTATTTTACCAAAATGTAAATTCTATTAGTGGATTTTTTAATTATATACATTGTTACATTTCTACACTTCGAGAACCCTGTATTAGATTATATTGTATTACGTTAAGAACAATGTTCTGTAAGACGGATTATTTTACCAAAATGTAAATTCTATTAGTGGATTTTTTAATTATATACATTGTTACATGTAGCTTCTCAAACTCAATGTTTAATTAAAAGATTTGCGTTTAGCGAAAAAAAGAGGCGTCGTGGCAAGTTCTTTCCAAGAATACCAATGTCCAAACCAATTACTCTGTATATAGTTTCGATACATAATTATGTTCAATTTTCTTTCAATTTGTCTTACTCTGTCGACATACTTTGCATTTTCGCGAGGAATTAATTGTTCTATCTGTATTGAAATGAATTTATCAAACAGCTTGTTAACGGGCCACGAAATGAAAAAAATAAACAATAAAGAAAAGAACGACTTCTTTATATATATATATATATATATATATATATATATATATATAAAGGAAGAAAAAACAATTTTGTTAGAATAGATACGGCATAGAAATCGCTTGCTCTTTACTCGCTCTTTGACACCGTCTTCCTCTTTCGAGCAACCGGAACAAAGGCCCGTTTGATTTTCATTTCCTTCTGAAAGCCATTTACGGCCAGTGTTTAAACGGCCCCACATTCGATTCGAACGAGAAACGAGTTTGCCACCACGACTCGTAACATCCCGTGGCTCTTTCATCTACATGTTTATTCTACGGGACCGTGAATTATTTCGATACATCGTCAGATGTAAGCGAATGGAAATGGCAAGATTGTCGATTGTAAAGCTGCAGTGGACCGTGTAATTTGATATGTCAATTTTGCCAGGGAAATAGTTTTAGTTAACCGTCGGTAATGGAAAACTGTGAGAGAACACACATGGTTTGCAATTACGTGTCGGAATGTTAATGGTTACTTGGAGGGAATTACAGCGACGGATTAAAATCAACATTCGAGAAATTGAATGAAATTATCATGTAAGATCGATAAATTATAATTCTCCCTTTCTCTCTCTCTCTCTCTCTCTCTCTCTCTTTCTCTGTATGAAAAGATATTCTTATATATCAAGATAAGATTATGTTTAATAAATAAATAGTGTTTGATAAACAGAGATGTAAAGTCAATTCAAATCGATCAATACCTTACAAATAGTAGTATGAATTAAATACGAAAGAAATGGTTGGTAATATACTAATCGATGACATATTGAATCTTAAAAAAAAAAAAGTTATATTCTTCTTCTATAGTATTCACGTGATATGAATATGTAAAAATAATAATACAATTATCGAAAGATTCACGCAAGTATTCGATAAAGCTTTTAAAATACAAACTGCAAAAAAAAATTCGCAAATAACGCATCACAGATAAACTCTTTTTCAACAACTTTTTCCATCTTATGAATTTCTCTCAACTAGTCGTCTTTTGTTCCCTTTATATTCTACTTTTTTCTTTCTATTCTGCGCTCTATCTCTCTATTTTCCATCTTTCTGTTCTGTCTCAATTTTCATTATTCTATCCTCCCTCTATCATTTAACGCGCACTCCCAAACAAAACGTATTTAAACAACGCACTTAAAATTCCTCGTCCTTTCTCCACCCTCCATCAGAGATTTACTCACGCACGTTATTTCCATCTCGCTGTGTCGGTACAATGAAATATTTCCACGGGTTCACCCAGTTTCCCCGTGGCTGAAAGAAGCGGGGGAAGTTTGCCAGTTGATTACAACTGTCCCGCAAAAGAGAATCCATCCCTGGTTGAATGCAGAAACGTCCGCGTAGATACGTGGTAATATAATCGGAGCGAGTTAGCGCGGCCGTTCCGCGTGGAATGTATCCCCCGGTGCTTGCGCTCAGTCGCGGATTAGTTAACTACCTTACCGCTCACAGAAATTTCGGGGAAATCAAGTTAACGCCCGTTACGCGAGCCGTCGCGACGCGTCGCGTCGCGTTAATTCGCGGAACGTAGCGACGCCGACGCCGCGCTGCAGCGACGCGGGAACGACGTTGAAGCGATTAAATCGCGGCCGAATGCCGATCTGAAATTACAGACGGTGCACACCGGTATTACTGGATCGCGTCGTGTCGGATTACCGTTGCATTTCTGTCTTACTTGTCTTACCCGCGACACCGAACGCAACACGGCAACAAGATACCGGGATAAAAGGGGAGAGCAATGGTGTCCAGCCGTTTCCTTTTTTACAGAAGTCCCACGCGAACGACGACACGAGCTTTTCTACTTTCGATTCCTTTCAGCAGTCCCGTTTCTCCTCGCTTTCTTCTGGTTTCTCGTTTTTACTTTACGCGTAGCTTTACATATTTTTTTCTCGTCTATCTCCTTCTGTTTCTTCTTACATCGAATACAGTGACGATAAGAGGTATTCGCATATGGTCTTATTCTTTTTACATAACATGTAATCGTATCTTTTTCATATAGTATTATTTTTCTTCCTTATCAAGTTCTTTATATTTCGAGTGCGATTTTAATATTTTCCTGTAGAAATATATTTCCAAAAATACTGAACATTCAAGACAATACCAAAGGTATAAAATTTTTAAATTCTCACAAAAGACAGACACATAAATTTTTCACCCGCTGAGATACTGTGCAAACACTTTTTGGAGCCATTCAGTGCCTTCCAATTATCACTCGACTCGAAACTTGATCACAAGCTCGAAAGGAGCTCGAGACACCGGTAAATGAGAGTTATTTCTCTGTCACCGTTTGATTAGTCACCACATCTGCGTGACAATGTGGACAAGCCTCGATCAATCAGAGGTGAAAGGGGAGAAGGTAGCAATGGAGGAAAAACGTTGATTCGCCGAGTAAATGGAAAAGCGGCGGGATCTAAATGAAGAACTTAGCCTGTCCTAACTGCGGTTGAATTACGTGGCGGCTGCTTAACGCGTCCCCAGCCACGTTAATTACGTTAAACTGCCGGCAGGAATTAATTTCGCGGGACGGGGCTTTATCTTGGAGAGCGCGGACAAGAAATGGCGCGCGATAAAGCGAGCCACCCGGCTACCCTTGCCACGCCGAACCAAATTGTTTGATTCGTGTCGCCTTAAATAAGGAAGGATTAAGAACGATGGAACGAGCAACAGCGACAGCGCGAACGTGAACGCGGACTGGAAAATTAAGGTTGCATGTGGAATCTGATTGCGCGCCGCTGCGAAAGGAAGAAATATTTGCCCGGCGCACAGTAGATAAAGATTTATAGCTCGTTGGAAAATTAAGGAAATTAATGTAGGAAACGGTTTACAATGGCCATAATTACGTTGGATAAGATTCGTTTGTCTTACTTATTTCGTTCCTTTTTTTTTCCTTTCTTTCTTAAACTATACTGTTACACAAAAAATTTAGAGCACGTTGACACTTAATTCGTTGCTCTTTACGTATAGATAAATAATGTAATTTAATTTTTCTAATACAGATTTTACATTTTAGTCGGCATTAAAATTTCGAAAGAAATAACTTCTTCTAGTATATAAATGCCTTGTTCATAATACATTTATACTACTGAAATCTTTACTAATTGTTATTAAGGATTAAAGCTATAACTGTCATATTTTTGTTTCTCAGGAAAATAAAAAAAATACTCCAAATTGTTGGGCTTAACGATTCGTTTGGATTTAATGAATTGTTCTAACAACAGAACGTTTAATTTCTCTATTTGTAATCCCGAAAAAGTGATTCAAATCTCTTGAATTTTTCAGCAAATACAGTTACGTAAACCGAATATAAAAATATTAGCCATCAGACCGTTAATTCGTAATCCAATATTTACACCGTTTTCAATATTTCCCAAAAATTCGTCATTACAAATTTACAATATTTCCAATGATTACAGGATAGTGTATCTCTGACATATTTTCAGAATTTAACAATATTCCTTTATGTGTCCAAAAAATAATCAACGAAATAATCAAAACAATTCGTGAATATTAATCGAAAATATTCTTGATACATAAAAGAAAACCATATTTGACATCTAAAAAAAATTCGTCAAATTTAAAATATTTACGAAAATTATAATTAGACTATCATCTATCTAGAATTCAGATAAAATATCTATTCTACGAAATAGTCGAAGAGACTGGTAAACATTAATCAGAATGATTCCTAGAAAAAAAAATTGTTTTCGAAAGGAAATATATCTCTGCATCAAGAAAGCAATCGATCTTAATATCCACAACACAGCGAAAAGTGACTCGTTTTTAATCAGAAGAATTCCTAAAACATCGGAAGAAGAACGTTCTAAAAACGTGAGTCATATTTTTTCCTGAAAGTTGTTAAAGTTCGTATGTTGTTAACAAAAATAGTAGAAAAAGCTCTGAATATTTTGTCACTGACCAGCGCACAAGCGCTTAAGGTAGGTCAGCGAAGAACGTGTGAGAAAAAGATCGAATCAAGCGATTGATAATTTGCAAGACAGATTCCGCTTTCAACGACGATATTTCGAAAATGGTAAGTCGTATCGAGATAAAATGGAAAATATTTTAATGAGAGGAGTTTTATGGCGCTAGAATGGTGCATTAGTTTTTAAGTCAGTACAAAGTAATTATACTTTCAATGACTTTCTTCGATTTGACTTCTTGGTTGTGATATAACAATGATGATCGATATCCGTTTTACTGAACGATCACTGATCGATATGATCGACACTGATGAAAAGGAAACTAAGTTCAGGAAACGATACTGATGTTAGTTATTGAATTTCGTTAATATCCTCTGATACTCTCCTAACAAATCTAAATCTAAATGAATTTATTGACAGAGATTACGAATTTTCTTTCTTTTTTTTTTTCTTAAATTAGAAATATAGAAGGAATATAGAGCGACTGCCAACTTATTTCTCTCTTTTTATTTTCGCTCTTGGCGAGTTAAGAGTGTAGTTTTACAGACACAGAAGTATCTAATCTTAAATCCAACCGGTGATTTTTCTCGTCTGGTGAAATTTCTCATCCCACGAGATATTCGTATATTTTATGTATTTTCGCGTGTCGTATCTTCCCTTTCGTGTCGTGCACTCCTACCATTGTCGAAATCCTCGCGGTGGTAGATAAATAACACGTATATCACTATTTTCGCGCGATAATCGATGCACGTTTCTCGCAGAACAATAAAGATGACACAGGCGAAACGACGGCGAATTGTCGGGCAGCGGTAAAGAAGCGGTATATTTCTAAGTTGGGGATCTATTTATTCGATGAGGCAAAACGAGGAACACTCGGTGTGAGGGGGGATGAAGCGGGGGGGGGGAGGGAGGAGTGAAGGAGAGAGAGACGTGTGCGTGCGAAGGAAGAACGGGAAATGTGGAAAAGAGGTGGATGTAGAAGGAAACGGAGAATTCCGCTAAAGCGTAGAAACGGGATTTATACGTGTGGGTTGTATGCCAAGAAAATATGCTCGTAGATCATCGCGGCGGAATCGAATTTTACGCAAGAAATCAAATTAAAGTCACGACGCGGAGACAATTCGATTTCAAAAATCGTCTTAGGAGAGCCTCGATAGCTATTTCCATATAGATAACAAATGTAACTTCGTTGGAATCGAGTTACGCTTTATCGATTGGAGTTTCGGTTTAAGTTCCTGCCAGACCGTGGGGAAAATATGCAGCAACGTCTCCCTTCTCTCTCTCTCTCTCTCTCTCTCTCTTCTTCTGAGAAAGAGCGCGTGCAATTTTCGAACGATAATTTCAATCGATCAAAAACTACGGTGGCGGAGTTGCCCAACTCCGTTTCGATTCTTCCTTCCCCGTAACACGTTCGAAAGTTTACACGCTGGTGACCCGAACATAAATACTTTAAAAATTAGAAAAGCATCAGTTGGATACTTACAAGTTCCTCGTGGATTTCACTGGAAGAATTGACGTATGTAAATGCAAATGAGATACACGAAATTTGTATTTATTCGTCTCGAGGACGATAGAGATTTTTCCATCACGTTTCATCTCTATTCATAGTTTACTCAAATGGACATTGGTCGAATAATTTTATCCAGGAGCCATTCCGAACTAGACAATTGAATTATAACAATTACTAACAGTCAGAGTTATCCTTAAAGGATGTGAATCAACAGAAAAAGAATCTGGATGTGCAGCAAAAGGTTAAACAATAGAAGAGATTTCAGACAAAATTAAACTCGACATGATTTCGTTATAACTCAATTATTTTAAGACACCGCTCCAACACGAATGCAAATAAATGTTAATTAAAGCTGAACTCGGCCGCAGGGGGGTCACGAGATAAATTTATTTCCTACAGACGTATTACAAACAGTTTCCGGCCAACACACACACACACACAAACACACACCGAAATATACCAAAGATCTTTCGGCCATTGAATTCCATAATAAAATTCCAAATCATAATAAAAAAAAAAGAAGAAAAAAAGCAATGTGGAAAGTAAGGAAGTTGAACGGGTGAACGATAGGCCGTGAAAGCTTCGATGCAATCAATCATGCAAATCGCGGTGCCCGTTGCAAAATCTCGCAATTCCATGTCGGATTCCATATGGTAATGCCGTTAATATCCAGCTGGTATATCGATATGCACGAAGATATATCTATACGCACGTATATACATATATTCTACATACGCAATGAAAGAGAGAGAGAGAGAGAGAGAGAGAGTCCATATTTGAAACAAAGGATGAGCGGCAATCTGGCTGGCTCCAGCCGTGCGCCATTGATTATTTATTAACGATTAATTGGCTCGTATTGATCTTTGCACACACGCGTCGTTGTGCGAGGCTCTCGCGTTATTGCAACGTCATTTCGCCGCGATCATCAAAAAATCATCGAGCCAATTCGGGTCAAACAATCATCTCCAATCACTGTTGTCGCACTGGACGGAAAACTGGTTTAAGTCCTGAATTCACGACAGCGTGACGGGCCGATAGATAGATTTTATCAATATTAATATCGACAGAATTATTTTGCCAATTCTGCAGATTGTCCGCCCGGCCCGGTGGATTAATATTAGACGAGGTACGCGTGTCGTACGATATAGGCTCGCGTACCAGTGACAAAGCTCATTACTTTCGATAGGTACGTACGTCGACGAGCGAAACAGGACCCGGGCGTCGCCAGTTCGTTGCGAATTACTGGACAGAGCGATGGAAATTCGCACCTTTGAATCGGACGTGAGAGGCCACGCGACTCGGAGTTCGTCGTCATTTGGCGGATCGTGTGCAACCGACATGTAGATTCTGGCGAATGGAAAATTAACAAACGACAAGCACTGGTCGAAAGTTTCAGTATACTTTTGTATTTCACAATTACTCCCAACTGGGGAATTCAGGGAGAACTTGGAATGAAAATTCGAATAAACAATTCTTGCGAATGTTTTCCACGAACTTTTTGCGCAACACAGGCACGTTTATATTCTATACGTAAAGTAGATTACGTTAAAGTACTCGAAGTAAAAGGATCGTTATTTTGAATTATTATTATTAATAAATATATCAGGACTACCCATAAGTAATATCGTTTTTTGTACAAAATTTTATTTTATTTAAGAGTCGATACAGTTTTAATCTATAATATAATTTAACAATAAGCACACTGAATGTCAATATATTTAACTAAGGATATAGATTATGTTATAATACGTTAAATTATTGTCACTACATGACAATGTTTATTAAATTTGAAGAAAACGACATTACTTATGGATACGTCTAATATCTCACACACAGAACTTTCTGGCCGATAGTGTACACGTTTAACCGATTTTCGAATTTCTAACACTCAACAACATTGGTAATTTTTGCCGATATTTCCATTTTAATATTATACTTTTAATATTCGACTTAGGTAATAAAGTTTTCTAGTAAATCACTTCTCGCACGAAGTATCATTTAATATTTCCAATTTCGAGGGCATTGTTCGTTCCAATTCCAAGCTCAGAAATCTTAAGACATTCACTTCAAAGCTGGAAAAATTAAACAACAAAGGATGTACAAAGTATTAATATACATTAGAAGTTGCATTGTAAAATAATCGTGCGATCGAAAAATTTTATTCGAAAGCGAGACATTTTATTTGGGAAAGAGACAAAAGTCGCGGTTACGAAGATTGCGAATTCCTCATCGCACGTGATTTGAATCTCGTGAATTTTCACTATGGTGAATTTGAACTTCACGAGGTTCTGTACTTTGAAAACTTTCGCTATAAGCAGTCTGAACTTTGTGGATTTCCATTGTAGGCGATTTATACCTTGTAAATCCTCGTCATCACGCGTACCAGCGAAAAAGCGAATCGGATAATTTCTAAATTGCAATCTAAAGCGGGACTCGAATGTCGATTATCATTATCGTGTCTATTTCGAGCCGTCATCGAAATTGGACAATTCGACGCCATTCGTTTCAACGAGACAACGTTCCATCGAATTAATTACCGAGTGTTGTTAATTATTGGATTCGACCAATAAAACGTAACCCCATAAGCCGGCACGTGGGAACACGCACAAGGTGGGGAGGAACTTGTCGATCGAGAGGGAAAAAGAGGAGATCGCGCTCGCGCGATGGGAAATTTGCAAAACAGCGAATTTCAATTATACGGGCACGTGATGAGAGGTAAAAATACCAGAGGGAATGAATTATAATTACCAAATGGCACGAATGGGCGTACGGACACGTTCTCGAAAATTAAAAAAGACGCGCGAGGAAAACAGCAATCGCAACTCGAAACGACTACTACCGTCTATTAATTGAGTCATTATGAACGAGGCAAATGCGCTCTGCTGCTTATAATGGCTCTTTCCGCTCCAATATTTTTTATTATGCCAACGATTTAGGATTCATTAATATATAGCATGTATTCCTTGGCTGAATATGTAGCATTTGATTTCGTGAAACAGTGGAATTTGATCAAACGAGGGTTGAAATTAGAATTGAGGTGACCGACTGATGATCGATATATACGCAATAAGTAATACGAAAGGGGAAAGTTTTGTAACAGAAAATTTTAGAGAAATTTGTCTTCACGTTTCCCAAAGTAGATTGTGAATATTTAAAAAAAATTCATATTTTTTAATGCAAGAAAATAGAATGTAAGCACTGGTACTAGTGCTAGTCACCAAATTCTCAATCTACCAAACAAATCAGAAAGTATCAGTTATCGATGTCTGAAGTATATTCAATGTAAAAAAAATATTCAAACAGTCGCATGTGATTCACATTCACGCGTATCGAGTAAAATTGAACAATTCCTTCGGAAATCTTTCGACTTGTTTCTTGTCCGAAAGAAAATACTCGACACATTCAAAGGACGTAATTTTCTCAAAAACAAAGGGCCAGCTGACAATCAGGATGAATGGCAACGTTGAAACCACGTCATAATCTTCAATCCACTTCGAAACATCATCTGTTACGGAGGCCGCGTTTTTGTGTCGCAGGAATTATCATCGAAGGAAGGATGAAAAGCGGCTGGTTGATTGTAATCGGCGACCTAATTGCCGGGCATTGTTCGCCACGGTCCGCGATTTCACGTTACACGATTGCGGCACGGTGTCAGCGAGACTGTGAATTTCCAACGACGCGACGCGACGATTCGTTTTTGAGCGGGCGACACGAAAAAAAAAAAAAAGAAAAAGAGGAGAAAAAGAGAAGAGGAGAGAAAAATGCTGGAATCCAAGGCCTAGACGACGTATCGAACCGAAGGCACGTACACGTCTGCGGGGAGGAAAAAAAAACTTCTTTCTGTTTGCGTGTCTGGCCGAGGCGAATGCAGAAAAATGATTTATCACCGAGATTTTGGCCAGGCAATTTTCAGCGGTTCGAAACGTCTAATCGCGCTTGCTAACGATCAAACGACGTGACTGTATGCAAAGATAGATAAACTGGTATTTTAAAGTGGAGATTCGTTATTAATTCTTAATTATCGTTAGACACTGGAGATCAATTTGGAACTTTTGGAATAATTACTTTACTTCAATTTTTTCATTATCAATTTAATTGCAGAGAGTTTCAAAATATTAAAATGTAAAGAACTAAACATCCCAGATCTTTGTAGTTTAACATAAATCATTATAGACACGTATAATCCAACGATACTTGAGAATTGAAACGTATGATTAAATTTTAAAATTTCCGATAATTAGCTCGCTTTTCTCAAATCTCGCTTCGGCGGTAGAATTCTACTTTTAGCTTCTTCCTAATCTTTCAAATAACCAAGTGTCAGCAATATGCGCATTACGTCGTGATAAAATGAATGTCACATTTATTTTTAATTGTACGAAGCTAAATTCAAAGAATTCGTCTATAGGCAATCTATAACGATGCCAATCCCTTTCAACTATCTTCATAATCGATGGTTCATTTTCACTGTTGAACGACTATTCCGTTCGTCCACTTGTTTTGACGCAATTAATCCGGTCTCCTTTCGTGGCGCGACGCGTCTCGATTCTCAAAGTAGTCGCTTCCTATGAGGATCAGACAATCGGTTCTGGCTGAGTGCACCGGAAGCAACGCCCAATTGCGAGAGGGAGAGTAACAAAAAAAAAAAGAAAAAAAATGAAAAAGGAAAAGGAGAAGAAAAAGAAAGAAAGAAAGAAGTATTCAAGCAGCTTTTAAATCCGAAAGCGTACGCTACTGCCATCTACGCGCTGACGTGGAAAACTAGAATCCAGCGAGAACGACGAATCCTCTGGCTCGCGTGCATGTATACGTCGTGAGAGACCGGATTTCCCTCGAGCCACCCCTTTGTAGAGGGAGAAAAACAAGCCCCCGAGATGCGCCGTGTAATCGTCAACCTGTGCTGTCACCGTTTTCACATCGCACGCGAAACATTCGAACACGCCGTCAGACATCTTTTCGTTATTGCGACGAGTAATCTGATTAATTACAACGAACGACTTTGATTAACACCTGAACAGCGGATAGGTTTATGTTTGTACGCATGACGATGGCAGATTCGGATTTTAGTCAACAAGTCCTCAAATAATTGCTGTTGTTCAGTGCAATTTATAGGTGTCTACAGTTTACTGAAATTGAAGATATTTCGAGATTCGTAGTAAAATTAATTTATGTTAATGATTCCAAAATTCAACAAGTGAATTTTAAATTGTCGTTACTTTTAATATGACCCAAATGGTACTAGATAGACTAGTATATATATATTTTTTTTTCTACAGATCCAGGAACAAATTTTTATTAATCACTAAACGTACCAAGCGGGATCAAATGACCCCTTTTCAAAATTTACTTTAAAATCGTACATTCGTTGTTATTTCTTTCGCTAATCTGACTTTTTGTAAATTCTTAAATTATCTGATTATTCAATTTCTCGTTTTCTGTTTTTCTCTTAGCTTATTTTTTACGGAGAAAAATTCTTTGCATATCTTATGTACCGCGAGGGGTCATTTGACCCCTTATGGTAAGATAGGTATATGTAAAATACCGTAGTGTTAAATATTTGAATTTTCTAGCATACATATATATATTCACAAAAATTTATAATATAATGCTATTATTATATTATTATTAATTTAAATTGAATACCTCAATTTTTATATCCATAGTATAAATTATTCGACTAATTTTTATTCAAAGACTGTTCCCTTTCAATTATGAATAACACTGATCGATTCTCGAGAAATTAAGTTGAAGTATTTTACTTTTTTTAATTTTGACTCAACATGACTCACCCAAACTTTATTATTTCCCTGTCAAGTTCCTTTATGAAATTGAAGATTTTACCTGAAACAAAAAAGGAAAATAACACTTAGTTAGTGTTGTCTATTAACAAGGAACACTGTTAAAGTAATAACGCCGACTGTTTAGTAATACAACTAGGAGAAGATTCACAATCTAACAGCTACTTTGTAACGCAAGAGTTACGAATGGAATGGAAAATGGCATTAGTGTGCCATGAAGAAACATAGTTGCACATATGTTCAGAAATTTATTAGCCTCGATGAATTTAGATGAGAGCCATGGTTAAACTGTAGCCTGATTATTCCACGGTCAGAATCCCTGGTAAAATTAACCGGCGGAATGGCAGAAAATCTTCAAATATTCAGGAGACTGAAACCATTGCAGTACGAACAATATGAGAAATGAGACAAGAAAAGCCGCTTGAAATATCGACAACGATGCGTTTCAGAGATCAGAGAATCGAGGATAAGCAACCAGACGAGATTATCTATCTAATGCTAGGCGAATTCCAACAAAAATTCATTGTATTGCTAATTATATTCCGTTGAAATAAGTCTGGGAATATTTCTTATCTCTACGTGTCGTGCCGTATAATCTGTTGAATTAATCTTTTCACGAAGTAAATAATTAACGAGGGATATAATTTGACGAGTCTTAGCTTACACATGTATCGTTGTTACTGATCATGTTATGTTCTAAATCGTCCTATTGTTCTACGTACGAACAATCGAGACAAGAAAGTAATTAAATAGTAGTCACATTGCATACGTTGAAAGGTAGAACAAATGATAATGTTAGAAATGCAATGGAATAGTCTTCCAGTAGGTTTTACTTTCACAGAATCTGATTCTTAATCGTATGAAAACGCTTTTAAATTACGTGAAACTTATATACGGTTGTGATACTGATTTTATATATTTACAGGAAATATAAAATTGCATTTGAGAAATGCACATAGTAAAAAAAAAAATTATATATATATAGAATATGCGAAGTACAATTTCTTTTTGTATAAAAATCACGTAAAATAATTTTCTAACTACATTCTATTTCTAATTATAAATATTTCTTCATTTCAATTACGTATATATTTTACAATAATTGTAAAAATTCTGTACTTAACGAAGAACAGTCGTGAAAGTGAACGATTTATTTTCGAAGAAGCCTAACACTGGTCGCGTAGTGTTGTTAGATGAAAACGAAAGATACAGCCGATCAGTTTGGTTTCCAAGAAGCGAGAGAGAGAGAGAGAGAGAGAAAGAGTAGAGAGCAGAGTCACGCAATCTCTAATTTCTTGATTCTGTCGATTCCGTATTACGTGCACATCGAAATCGTTTCGAAACAAGAACGATAGCTATCCTCGAGTCTGTCGTAAATCACCGGCCGATTCGATCGCAGCGAAAAGCTCCGCATCATCCGTCTCTGACAAAGTGTAGACCTGCCAAGGCATCTTCCGCTGTTGGGAACTTCCGGCCGTTATTTACGGGGTCTAGATTGGTGGTACTTCGTTCGCGTTTCGGCGCGAAACGTGAGGTTGAAATCGCAAATTGATCTCGACTCGTTTCGGGGGTGGTCACCTTTTATCGCGGAACATGCTCTCCCTCTCTCTCTCTCTCTCTCTCTCTTTTCACGTTCGTATAACTTTCACGAATCGTTTCCGTATAACGAGAAAATAATTTTCTCTGGTTTGGTGATAGTCAAGTACGTGCCTTGGGACTCGGCATATTGCTATTAATTTTCGGTGAAACGCGCGATACTAGCGGTATTTTGATACACTGAAATGAGAGACAGAGATAATGCGCGATAAAGCTAATGATTGTGCAAAGATACGTGCAGTTAATGTAGCGCTAATAACGGTGATATGTGAAAATTTAATAGAAGATTCCGATGCTATTTAAAGCCACGAAAATAAGATTCTTTTCAACATTGAAAAGTTTATTACGGATTTGACGAAAATTTTAAGAGAGTTCGCAGTTCGTTGCAAGAGAAAGCAAACAGATTTTTATTTACGAATCCAAGCTGTACTTTCGAAAATATATTTCCAACTGTCATGTGCTTCCTATACAATCGATATCGGAACAATCAGTTTCTTAATAGTTCACAATTTCTTCAGTAAAGATCGAGATCCGCTTTTCTTGCATTTAAACCTGCACTTTGCGAACTCTTCGAGAAATACGGGTAATTAATTCACGCGTGACCCCACGGCATTCGCCGGCATAATCTCGCGAGCCTTTAAACTCGATCGAACTGATGGGGGTTACTTTATTCAGTCGTTCGGCTTCCGTGAACGCGTAAAACCCCTGTCACGCGCAATCATCATAAAAAAGCTGGCTTGTCGAAGAGGAAGAGAGAGGGAGAGAGAGAGAGGGGGGAGGAGGGAGGAAAGAAAATCATAAATACGCGGAGGAAGTGGCGGCGTGTAATACCATTAGCCGAGTATCTCTGAAATCACGGTTGCCCTTAAAAAAGATTTCAATAAAGCCGCGCGCGCGACGTCCGACCGAACGGGGGAATAGAGGACGTAATTCAAGCGTTCTTATCCGATCGCGGTGGCTCGATCGATTTTCCCATAAGCTTGCGAGCTGTATCGCCTCCGTAAGGAACTCCCGGCGAGCATAAAACTTTCATTGGATCCACCGGACGCCGTGTATTTACGTTTCACTCGATTTCCAGCCCGACAGGACAAACGGAAATGAGGTAACGAGCTGCTCGTTGCATTATACAGTAATTTCGACGAATATCGGGCGAATTATACGAACGAATTGGCAAAGCAAAGGTGTGCAAATCATATACAAAATCAAGTTAATTTAGATATGAATGTTGGACGCAACAGTGCCATGTCGAAATAAAATGATGTCTCTGAGAAAGGAAGAGAAGGAGAAACTTACAGTTAATAGGATAGAGTATAAATACTGAGAACATGGGATATTGGTATGCTGTGAATCATGTTTTGTACAATCGATATTGGAGATATATTATAATAGCCGAGAGAGGAAGTGTGAGACGAAAAACTAAGGGATAGAAGAGAAAGAGGTTCACTGGAAAATTCAATGTAGTCCATGTCTAATAGAGTTTGGAAATTACGTAAAGTAAAAAATTGGATTCTAAGGAAAAAAGCTTTTCTCTGTACTGCTGTTCAACTTCTTCCAAAATGCACGACAGTTTGATAAAAATGAATGGTTGGTTTTGTTCCGTCAAGGCACACTGTACTTGGGCTTCACCCGATTCCCAGTCCATAATGCAAACAGATACGAGGTAACGAGCTGCTCGCTCTCGATATAATTTCTAGCAGTGCCGGGCAAATTACCGCGATTACACAGACGAACGTGAATCGAGCGAATGCCAGAGCAAAGATGTGTAAAAGCGAAGCCCAACTCTAGCAAGCGACAGTGTAGGTCAGGCATGAATTCTTGATACCCAGAGCTTCGACTTAACCACAGACACTGGGTCTCTGGTGTGTGCTCCGCAGTGCTGCCAACCGCGAACGCCTCCGCGACATCCCACGGTATGTTAACGTCAGTCCACTGTCTGTTACCAACTCTGTCTCGCCCTCTCACTGGTACCATTGATCCGTATATGGGAAAGCGACAGAAGAAAACGCGACCTCGGCAATCAGCGATCATGTGGACTCTCATGCGGCGCGTGTGTCCGCTGAATCTTTGATGCTGAGGTCGCTGGACAATTTCGCCGATACGAGTTAGATTACCCTGAATGCAGTGAATCTAGAAACAGTATTTAAAGAGTTTTCTTCCTTTTTAAATTCCTGCAAGCAAATTCATTTAAGTTCATTAATCTATTTGAGAGTGATAATAATAATACACACACGGTATATATACGTGTAAACTTTTGAAAAGAAAATACCGATCAATTTCAGTCAAAAATTGAACCTAACTTCACTTTTGACTGGCTACGCAGGCAATGCTTAAAGAAAAAGAACGTTTATTTTTATAGAAGGGACGTGTAAAAGTTTCAGCCAAACCGATAAAGATCAAATGTACGTTGAAAGTCACATCTCAGTTTCAGCTAAACCGATTCTAACTTCACGCGTGACGAGTCGTTCCACCCCAGTTTTCGTAGCACTGGCTAGGCTCGCAAAGCCTGGCCAGGTGATTAGCAAGTCCCGGTCGAAATCCAGAGGCAATTCGTCTAGCTGGTGTTCCGTGGCAATCGGTTCGCTGGCGCAGCCCGTTCTATGGCCGATAAACTGCAGACGGGCATCTCGCTCCAGCGTGCCGGATACGCGCGATCCTGCGTATAATATCAGCCACGCAATTGATATATCACGTTGGTGGTGGGCCACGTGCGCAATTGCTCGTGCACAGCCGCGCGTTTACACGACCGCTTGGCCGATACCCGCGTGTTCAAACCCGTGATTCGTCGAAAATTCGCCGATAGCTCGATCTCCTCTCTCTCTCTCTCTCTCTCTCTCTCTCTCTCTGTCTCTGTTCTACGTCGCTCTCTGTCATTGTGTAGTAGTAGTAGTAGTCGTCGTCGTCGTCGTCGTTGTGCCGCGCGCACGCCGGCCCGCCTAGAAACCCGGGAATTATCCTCGAGACCGGAAGATCAGTTCCCAATAATCCACGGCACGTGCATTTACATCGGGAACGAGGTAATAAATACGGCGTTTACACGGAGACCGGGGCCGGGTCCACCTGCACTATGAACGAGCGCGCCGGAGTTCAGGAGAAAGGGATCGGATAAATTCCTGGCCACGGTCCAGCGTTTCGAGTTTCCGAAGCCGTCCCCTCCCTCCCCGCCGATACAAATGGACGCCGCTGCCGTGCACAGACACCGAGACCTGGCGAAACTGCGAAATTGCCCGAACTACCCCTGCTAAATGAACCGGTCACCATCGCCGAAGGATCGGGAAAGTAGACGGCAAGGGGTGGAAGAAGGGAGAAACCAACCAAGGATTCGGTTTTCTTCGATGATCGCCCTCAGATTGTGATTAATGATTTCAGACTCGCTTGCATGATGCGACGTGAGCGGGAAGAAACGTAACATCGAAAGAGAGATAGTGGAAGGAAACACAGTGATTAACTTAATAAACGAGGAAAGTTTATTTCAGTCTACTGGGACAATCTCGCGTGAAATTATTCGTATCGAATCAATGTTAATTTAATGGAAATTGAATTAAAATTAAATTAAAATTAATATTAAATTAAATTCAAATCAAATTAAGATTAAAATCAATTGAATTGAAATTACATTAAGATCAAATTAAGATTCAAATTAAAATTAAATTAATGCTGCCACCGATGTCGCTACATTTTAAAGGTAATATTAATAATTAATTAAATTGCAGTGTCTCTTTCGAATAATCAAAAGAAACGAGGTTTCTATCCGAAAAAGGCCGAAAATTTGCCGAATCGTTTCGTCTCTACGAACAAACGAAAACAGACAAGCGAACTGGTCAT
>NIPQ01091699.1:0-33167 GCA_002806875.1 Lepidotrigona ventralis hoosana
CACACGCACACGCACACACACACACGCACGCACACACGCGCACACACACACACACACATATATATAGTCTAACATACAATATTCAGATGCGAAGAAACTCAATTCGTTGAACGAATTCTTTTAATTCCTATATTCTTACTTCTTTTAATTCCTATTTTATACATCTAAACAAAATACAATAAACAAAAAATAGATTATTACATAACAAATGGATTAACTGTTATTTGTTAATCAAATAACAATAATAACATGAAAAATTGTATTTTCAACACTTAATGATTCAATACGTAAAGATTAGAAAGAACTTATGAAAATTCATTCTTTCATTTTAAAGAGATAATTTTTTATTTAACCTCAATGATAGTACAATTCATTAATTTTTTTTTATATGTAGTAGGATGATAAGGCCAACGAAGAATTTATATTTAATTTTAGACTTATATTATTTCAATAATAAAATATTATAAATCATTTTACTATAAATTATAAAGATATAATGATCGCATGAACATTAAATGCATATGTACGTATGTATATATCTATTTTCACTTAAATCAATAAGTAATTATTATGCATGTATATGTAATAATATATTTTAATATTTTCGTTTTAATATTCCTATTTTATATTGATATTATATGTATGTAAATAAAAATGAAATGAATACAGCTAAGCCCGCATTATATATATATATATATATATATATACATGCATAGATAAAAATAAACAGATATTTAGTATGATCTATATTTGATAATGATTATTTTATCATATATATGATGGAATAAAACAATATTAATGTACTGTTTTATTTGTAAATGACAATTGTAAAATAAATTGAAACATTATCACATATATAACATTTATCTATTGTTACATGTTACATAACCATATTAAAAAAACGGTGTAAAAATAATGAAAAGAATAATGAAAAACAAATTATGGACTATTATAAATTATATCTGAATTGAAGATTTTTATTGGTAGTTTAAATTCTTGTCTTTTTGTATGTTTTTATTGGTAGACTAAATTCTTGTCTTGTTTGTATGTTTAGTTTTTTGAGATAATTATAAGAATATTTAAAAACTTTTTATTTTCCAAATGTAGTTATTTAAAATAAAACTAAAAAATAAATAAAATGATTATAAATATGACACATAGTAAAAATTGATAAGTAAGTATTGTTTATGTGTTTTTATATATATTTGTATATTTATATTAATAAATTAATATAAATGTATAAAGTTATAAATTAGAGAGTCAACATTTTTGTTTAAATTCGACTACTAAAAAATTCATATATATGTTGATTATATTCTGTAAAATAATTCTTCTATTACACGAGCATAATATAATGCTAAAAAATATAATTTTGGAATGTTTTTTCCAAGGAAACGCGTACAGTTTGTAATTTATATTCAGTTTTAATAATTGTAAATATAATAGAAAATCTTCAATATTCAATGTGCAATATGCAATACATCTGTAATGCATCTTTTCTAGTCCAATCTGTACGCTAGTATAATACATCTTTTCAATAAATTGATACTTATTTCTAATAATTTTAAAATAATTAATAAAATATTTTAATAGGAAAGTGTATTAGTGTATTTTTTTGTACTTCCTATGTATGATTAAGTTTTGCATAAAATGTAGTTACTAATTACTTCAAATTTCAGGTGTTTTGAAAGATATAATTTTATCATTAATATATTTCTTCTCTTTTTTGTTTACGACTATTCAATCATTACATATATAAAGTATGTAAATATACGAAGTATATATACACAGTTATACGAAGTAAATATACGAATATAATACACAGTTATACTTCATTATATATTTAATTTCTTTCCCGTATACATCAAATAGAGTAATATATTTATTTTAAAATTATAAAGTTCAGTAGTAAAATTATAAAAGCACCAAACCTTGAAATATAATTTTAACAAGAATATAGTAAAATGAATACAGTACACATATATGTATATATATTATACTACTTATAACAATAAAATTTTGCATTGATAGGTTGCAGATATTGATCTATGGCATATTATTTAATATATTTTAAAACTAATCACTAATATGATTACATTGTATTAGAAATAATGTATTGTTAATATAAAAATACTTATATTAGAATATTTATAATTATTATAATTATTAGAATTAAAAAATATAAAAACAGTAATTATTGATTGATTTTGCTGCAATACTAACAGTATTTCAATATTAACAATAATTTATACAATATATTCGCAATTTTCAATAATTTCACTAATAATAATTCTTCTATAGATATTGAATATAATTTCATTAATAATTCTTCTATAGATATTGTAACAATTAGAACTGATCTTTAAAGGTTAGATTATTTTAATATTATTTTATTGCCTATTTTATATGTTTACAGTGTATTGGAAGAATTAAACTTTCAATCTTCTAATGCATAGAAGATATTGAACATTTAATAATGAATGATTAATACCATTTTCATCATATTACAAATTACTAATTTCAGTATTCAAATGGTATAAAATTTTTAATCTATTTAAAAATTTAATACTACATTTCTTTAAGTTCGTTTATTGATTTTTAACATTAAATGTTTGATCTGTAATAAATTTTAAGAACTCATCAATCCTTCATTTATAAGAATTTATCTGAGAGTAGAAAATATAAAAATAGCAATATATTTTTTCTAAATGTTTGATGATAAGATTTCTTAATTACTGTTATATATAATTGATAAATTTCTATTAAAAAATGTTTTCTATAAATATTCATTATAAAAATATAATTAAATTTTGTGCTTTTTAAACATACACTAGTACAAAATATTAATATTTAATTTACACAATTAGTAAATTTTAAGTATACTAAAATATTTTGCATTTTGTATTTCTGATTTGGTATGTTTAATTTTTTTCGTTCTTCTAGTTAGTTTCTATTTAGTATTCCTTTTACAAACAACCGTACAAAATATTTTGTATATATAAAAGAATCATTTTAATCTAAAAAAGGAAGATTGAAATAACTTTCCATTAGTATATTATAACTGCAATTTTTTTTGCAAAATGATTACGTAGAACCATTCTTTTCAGCTTGTAGTTTCTTTCTTTCAAGAAACAGGTTCTTCATATCAGCTAATGCTCTTTCTATTTGTTTTGCAAATCTGGCTGCATTCTAAAAATAGTTTTAATTATATATAATATTATATAAGCTGTATTAATTACTTAATATTTAATTAATTATATAATAATAATAGTTTATATATTTACTGTTTCTGGAGAACTACGTTTGCATGAAATATGGAAAAATACAAGATTTTCTCCAGCGATAATATAAGAAACTCCATAACCGTCATCAGCTACAGGACCAAAACCGCCCCCTGCAGAGATACAGTTTGGATGTTTTTTCAAGTTTATTAGTGAGGTTTGACCATGTGGAGTTTGTGAAGTAGATAATTTCCATGGTTCACTTAAAACTTCCTAAAAGGAAAAGTTCTCTTTCAATATCTCTTAAAAAAAAATCATATAATTCATCCAATCATATCTTCTTTTTTATAAAAATTACCTTCAAGAAGGGAGAATCTACTTCTAAATATTTGGATACTACATATAAACAAAATAAGTGTCTATCTATTCCTTTACCACACATAGCATCTTGATAACCTTTTTGATGCTGTTTTGCTGCTTCTATCAATAAATTATATTTAGTTTCAATCTGTAACAAAAATAAAAAATAAATCATATAATAAGGAATTAATTTCTAACTAATTGTGTACAAAATATGTTATAAATATTCATATAATTTTATAATTGTGAATATATAATTCTTTATTAATTAGCTTCTTTTTATTAATGAATCTTTAATTTTTTTGTTAATTAAATATTAAAGCATTTATTTTAGCATTTTTATAAAAGATAATGCTCAATAAAGAATATGAAAAATATTAAAAATTAATATGAAACCACAAACAATAAATTTTTATAGAAATAGAACTTATATATTACATAATATTATAACATATATATTAGATATACACTAGTGAACAAAATTAAAAGATCGCTTTTGAAAAAACTATTTTTCCAGAAAATATGTTTGAAATCTAAATAAATGTTTAGAAAGTTAGAAAGTTAGAAATAAATGAAATAGAAAGTTTGAAAGATTAAATCCTTGGCTAATGTGCAAAATTTAAATAGTTAGTATTTGAAATAATTTGTCACTTTGGACAAATTATTATAATCTAAAAACGGTTGTTAATCTACATATGGCTCTTATTTGTAACAAATTTTACTTACAGTTGCATTTTTATTCTCCATTGCTTTCACCCAATTCGTAGATTCAATTGTACATGGTCTCACAGTTTCTGTTCTTCCTTCTCGAAATAGTCTAGTCATAGAAGCTTCATAAGTTAAATTAAATTTTCCAGAATCACGGAAATATGCTAATTGTAAGGCCATTTGTATGTATGCATCCGGTGACATTGAATTAATTTTCATAAATCCTTTACCATATGCATTATGTACGTAAATGCGTAATTCAACATCATTTAATAAATTTTGTGCAACCTGTCCAAAAATAATTAACAACATACTTAATATAATATTTTAATATAATTATATAAATCAATTTTTTTATTGCATAAAATAAATTTTATTAAAAGTTTTAATAATTTAAACGTGTTTTTATACCTTATCTATTATTAATATATCATATTTTATCAAATATAAACTATAGTTATTATTAATTAATTAACTGTAAATGTATGAGGTCTTTTAATTTCATGACTCTTACTTGATTTGATTTTTCAATTGCAGCTATGCAGTCTGGATTTAAATCCCACTGAAGTCGAACAGGAGCTGGAGGTGTGAACTCTGATACTCCTTTATTATAACCATCTTCTTTATATCTATAATATATTTGAATAATGAATTTTTCAAAATATACATGAAAAAGATACAAAATTTTGTTCTATATATACGAGCACATGCATTAGTAATAACACTTGTATAAGAAATTAGAATATACGACTTCTAATATTTTGTACAAATGCAAACAATACATAATAAAATTACATAATAAAACTCCAATATCTTTAAAAAAAAAAGATATTAATCCATGAATCATCAAACTATCTACATAAATTAAGCACAATGATCATTTGAGTTTTTGTAGACTTTTAATATTCTATAAAGGCTATAATAAAAATATAATTTATTTTTAATTGTTTAGTTTTATAAAATGAAAAAAGTTTTCAAATAGTTTAAGTTCTTATTATGTAACTCATTATATTTTTCACAATTTACAAATATGTAGGATAAATTACATAATTAATATAAAACAATTTTAATTTGGTTGAAATTGTAAATATAATGATAAGAAAATATGACTTAAGGAAATCGTTACCTTAATTATAAAAACTAAAGTTCATCTTTATATTACTAAATTGGCATACTCTTATCAGTTACATTACTAAATAAAAAAAAGTATTAATTGTTTAATGATGACATAATTACATTGTTCAATGATTTATTTTAAAAAAATTGGCAATATATATGAAATAAACTAATATATTATAAGAAATATTATTTAGTATACTATGCAGGAATAAACAGAAAATGTAATTACTTCTAATCTCTCTTTATATTTTATCTAAAAAGTTATTGAAATAAAATATCTGAAAAATAAATTGCCTTCTTATAATTTTTATTTTTATTGCATTAATTTTATTTAAATAAATTTTAAACTTTTCTTATGAAATATTTTTTATATTTTAAAAATATTTATTTTCTATTTTTATAAAATGAGTTTTCTCCAATAGTGTAACTTATCCTATATAAATATTAATGTTATGTATAAAAATGGTTTTTATGTTTGTGTTATTAAAATTCTCTTAATCAGGAATTATTTTTTAACAAACTACAAGAGTTAACATATAATATATACAAGAGTTAACATATAATATATAATATATACAATAGATGATCAGTTAACAAACAATAGGGATAACAAACATTGTCTTTAAACGAATTATGTTTGTTAACCGATCACTCACTGTATAATTTACATAAAAAGATTTTCAAATATTGCAAAAATATTTATTATCTATTTGTTGCACATATAAGAAACTTCGAAAAAAAATCTGCTAAATTCATCAAAAGTTTATTAAAATAGGAAAAGTAGGAAATTTTTTCATATGACGTTTCGTTTTCGAGAAAATTTCAAAATGCATTGTCTTTTATACAATAAATTTTACAAAATTAAAGTTAAAATATCTCTTAACTAATAATACTTTGACATACATAAGTTAGTACTTTTTCGAGAATATCGAACTATATCCATTAATGAATCAAAAAATATATCATTCTATTTAAAAAAGATGATCTCGAAATCTTCAAAACGTCTTCATAAAAAAAAAAAAAAAAAAAAAAAAAAAAAAAAAAAATAAAAAANATACATAAACTGTATAAAAAAATTTTTTTACACAATGCATACCTTATTCAAGATGAGCAAGTTATGTAAGCCACCGTGTATTTATTACATCGTAATTAGAGAAATTAAATTTTGTTACCTTTTTACAGTGGAATGTATACATAGAAAAAGGCATTCATTAGGCATACATAAGATATAAGTGAGTTTTAAATGGACGAATATTATAAAAGAATATTTTTTGTATAATTGAAAGCAGAGAAATATGAAGAAAACAATTACCCCATTTCCACATCATTAGCGATAACATATTCCCACAGAGATCCCATAATAGGTGCATCAGCCCTAATAAGCATATTATAAATAAAATTATTTAAATCATTTATGCGTAAAAAAATATTAAAATTATATCATTTAAGAAAATGAAATAAATAAAAATATGTTTATACAGTAGAAAAAAGGAATGATAGAATATTTATCGATTTTCAAAGATTTGTCTCTATTATTAAGCTTTACACAAAATGCATAATATTAAAATTAATAATAAAATAATACTTTCAAAAAAATATTTCTGAAAATAAATAAGAACATACATTGTGCAAAAGTAACTTATGTTAAATAAGTTTTTTTAATTCCTTAATCAGCTTTAAATAATAAATAATGCAATTAGTTTTTAAAGACACAGTAGAAACAAAAAAAGTAACCACCACCTTAAAAGCTACTTCCTATTTAACTTAGTTTCTTACTCTCTATTGGTCATTTCCTGAGATATCACGTATTCCCATAAATGTGACATCACTGCAGCATCTGCCCTGCTCATTACTTTTCATTATGTATCAATTTCTACATGTTACGATTTTTTTAATGTTTAAAATAAAATACTAATAGGCAACTTATTACCTTTAATCCTCAAATAAGAGATTATAAAAATATATGTCAATGCCATTCATGATCCATATAAAATATTACATATATAAATCACTTTACTTAGACTATATATATATATATATATATACACACACACATTTTATATATATATATATATATATAAAGATTTTACTGTATTTTATATCTATATTTGAATATATATAAAAGTTTTTATTGTATTTTTGCTAATTGTATTTTATTTGCTAATAAAAGTGTTATTAGTAATAAAATATTATACTCATTTACAAATGTGTGCATAAAAATTTATATTAAATACATAACAATTAATTAATAAATAAAATTTACATTTTTATATTAGTACAAAATTTATATTTTATAGTTTTATGGTAATAATTCTACTCATCATTTAAATGCATAGATCTCTTTTTTTCATAGCTTCTTTTAATTATTGTTAAAGAACTATGATCTTTTGAACAATTTGTATTAACACTTTATATGGATTCTAAATGGCAATTTAATTTGACATACGAAAATCAAATAAGCTAAATTGCAATATTACTGACATCAAAATAGTAACGAAATTTCTTTCTTTCTTTCTTTCTTTAATATACAATTATTCGTAAAAACTTTTATGAGTCCCACAAAAAATACATTTTTATTAAGATAGAATACTGCAAAACTTCTCTAATTGAATTTATTGTTTGTAAAGATAACTAAAAGCTGTTTTGTTATTGATTTTATTATAAATATATGCGTTATAAATATCTTATTTAATAAAAATGGATTTTTTATGCTGTATGGAAACTTTCAAAATTGTATATAATTCGTATGTAAAATATTATAAGGCGAGATCATAATGGAAATATTTTTACATTTGTCATTATTATAAAAATTTGGTTAACATTAATAAAAAATATTTACTTTATATTAGAAAAATATGATTAAAATATTATACGAGGTGTGGATAAAGAATTTAAAGAACTTTTATAGGTTTTTCTTTTATAATAATAGTATTTCAAAAATTTGAACATCAAAAAATAATGTTTACTTGTTAATTTTATTATTTTATTGGACGGATCGTTTGTACGTATTGAAATGCTAATGTTTTTATTAGACATATTATTATTCGAAGAATTAATAACTGTTTAAAGATTGTTTAATCTATTAATATCAAATCACTTGTAAAATTCAAATATATCATAAATTGATATAATAAATGTGACACACACACACACACACACACACACTATATTATATTTGATATATATTATATTATATTATATAATATTATATTTGATATTTGTTTGAATTTTATAAGTGATTTGATATATATATATATATATATATGATAAGGAAATACTGAAAAAGGCAATTATTTATAAATTTTAAAAAATTTCAGGAAGAAGGAAAAGACTGTGTAAAAAGATCGAATTTTCATATTGTACATTGGCAAAATCATTTTAAATAATAAATGTTAGCGGTAAATTTTAATATTTCATGAATAATAATCTGCAAGAATAATAAGAATAATGATCTTAATATTTCAAGAAAAATAATAAAAATTAAAACAATTTTTACAAATTTTTATGAACTTGTCCACACCTCCTACAATAATATACTACTCGTTTCATTACAGATCATCTTTCTTTAAATTATTTTTTTATTTATTGCTTTTTTATTTATTTTATATAGTTTAACCACATTCTTATTCTTTAAATAATTTGATAACTCACCATGAATGTTCTGCATTAAAACCAGTCTGCAAATTAACAATATTTAATAATTATTTACAAATTGTATTATATTATTTTGAAATTATATTACAATATAATATTACTTACTCTACCGTTACTGCCTATACACAAAGTAAAGGATTTATCGAACCATCTATCATATCCTTTACCATGCAATAAAATTCGACCATACTGATCTAATTTGTCTGGGTCTTCCTAGTAACATATAAAAGTTATAAATGTGATACATGTTTACAAACAAAACATACAATTTTACTTTTTACTTACTAGATCATATATATATGGTATATCATCCAATGCAACTATAAATGCTGCTTTTTCAATGAGATCTAAAGATGTTTTATTTATTCCTTTTGAGAAAAATTCTTCTCTAGTTATTGCCCATGTAGTTCTTTCACCAGCTGTTAAAGCAGCCAATTTTTCTTCACCTTCTGATGGTTCTGATTTATCATCTAAAATTTGTTGCATTTGTCTGAAACAAGATATAATATATAGTTATAAATATTTTACTGACTTTATAAATATTTATAATAAATATTTATATTTTATAAATATTTTAAATATTTTAAATATTGATTTGTAAATATTTTAATGACATATCCAATGACTTATTTATAATAAAAATATATTATAATAAAAATTGTTACTAAGCAAATAAAATAATACGTAGCAAATAAATACTTTATTGCTAAGTATACAAATATTTTACTCAGTAATTTTGCTCAATTTTTGCTTTTAAATTTAGTATGCATTCTTCCAAGCATCTTTCCAAATTGTAGAGAATATTTGAAAAAAAAAAAATCAAAAAATTTTAATAAACACGAGTTTATTTAATGTTTGTAAGCAAACAAATTCAAAGAGCTACAACACTAAAATCGTAGTATTATCATAGTCTGATGAGATCATCTCTATGAGATAGTTATAATTTTTAACATGTTTTTCATAGTTGCAAAAAAAACTTACTAAAATATAAGATACATAATTGTTATGCATTTTTAAATTACTTTAAATAACTAAAGACATAAAATCTGTATAGAAATTTGTTTTATCTATTATTTTAAATATTGTATATTTTTGTCTATGTATTGTAAATTATAATTGTAAATTATAATTGTAAATTATAATTTCTGCAACTTCCAATTTTCTATAAATCCGCAGTTTATTGATGAAATATAAGCAACTGTATATCTTTAATTCTGTGATAAATTACTGTTTCACTTCATTATTTTAAATATAAAGTTTCAAATCATTATCTTAAATATAATTTAAGAAACTATTATCTTAAATATAATTTTTTCGTACACTGAAACATTAAATGAAAATAGTGAGGATATAGCTTAGTTTTTAATGTAGTATAAGACGAATGTAACTCTACAGAATTATGTAAAAAAATTCAACAGTTAAAAAATATGTAGCATTTTTAAATATTAATATAGTATAAATAAACTGATAGTTTTCTTAATTTTTATTGAAATCAATTTAATATTCTTCTATATAAAGTTAACAATTATAAATATATTTTTTGGTGTTTGGTATAGTGCAAAATTTGAGAAAAAATATTTTTGCTAAAAGAGGAAATAAAGATAATGTTATTACATGGCAATGAATGTTTATCTTATACAGGGTAGTCCATTTAAGTAGCCACCTAAATATCTTTTTATTATGATGATGCAAAAAATATTTTTTTATTTTTATTTATTTTATTTTTATTTTTATTTTTTACCTAACATTAATGGTATCCAAAAGATCAATAACTAGTAAAAATATTTTTTTAAGATCATTTTTTTCAAAGACTTTTCAAAATCACTGATGTTTTTTTCATAAATATATTTTTTTAATTTTCATAAATTAAATAGTATTATATTAATATTATTTATATTAATAATATTATTTATATTTATATTAATATTATATATATTAATAAATATTAAGTAATTTTCATAAATATATGTTTTTTAATTAAATATATTTTTTTTATTGCATCGTGTACCTGGTAAAAAAATATGTTCAGATATGTAAAGAATATGATTTTGAAAATTTAAGTTTTACTTGTAAATTTACCGGGATCACAGGCATAATTCGAAAAGATATTTAGGTGACCTCACTTAAATGGATCACCCTGTATAAATTAATACATGAATGTTTTGTATTGAAAATATTAAGTAGGCTGTAAGAGCAAGAAAAACTATAAAGATAATGTACAATTGGTGAAAATTTGTTTTACTATCTTAAAAAGTTATCGTAAAAATACTAAAAAAAAAAAAAAAACAATTTTAATTTAAAAAATTAATTTAAATTTGAAAAATTATTTACTTTGTACAATATATCTCCAAATAACTTTATAAGACCATTCTTTTATTAAAATCGTAATATTAAAATTAAAAATATTTTACTGTATTTTCGTAAAACATATTCTGTACGTAAAATTATATACTTTTTAAATATTTTTGTTATATTTGTCCTAATAATTTTAATTTAATTATAACTTTGGTTTTAATAATAACTGATTATGAAAAAAATACATTTAAAATTATTTAAAATCACATAGCACCATACTGAAATGATATTGGAACATTTTATCAAATAATACTCATGATACCGTGACAAACGATCAATTTTTTTTCTCCAGCTTCATAGTGAATTTTTTTTATACTTCAAATGTCCAAATTGTTTTACATATTATAAACTATATTTTAACTTATTGAAATTGCATGACTAGATATGAATTTGGGACAAAAATTAAAAAATTTCATTTGAAAATGTTATGCCACGATGAAGTATTATTGAAATGTATTGTAAATATTATAAACTATAATTAATATATCGAGATAGCTTTACTTTTTATTAATATTCTTTTTTTAGAGTATGTCTATCTTATTAATGTGCTTATTTTGTTTTTTAAATATTTAACATTTTAATATTTTAATTTTTGCGAAATTATAATTTTTTTACTCTACTATACAGAAAAATTTAAAAACAAATACATGATTTTTATAATTATAATACTTATAATTTAAAAAATAAGTTTAAAATTGTAAAATTGTAAAATTGCAAAAATATTTTTAATAAAAGATAATTTTAGTTTCTAACAATTTTGTTTTTTTATAACAAAAGCAATTTGTATTTAATTATATAAAAATTATGTAAATAAAAATTTGTAAGAAAATAATCTTATATCTCATTATAGTGAAATTAAAATATTTTTAAATGTACTATAACTAAGTAAAAAAAAAAGATATAAAATTATATTTGACTTACATTTCAATTTCACAAGGTTGGAGGATCCTATTTTTGTGATAAATAAGAACTTTGAAATATTTTCCCTTGTGATATACAACAATATGTTTAGAATCCTGATAGTGTATAATTTTGTCCGTTTCACGTCCTGGTATCCTTATCGTATTAAATAATCTTTCATATTGCCATGAACAGAGAGGTACCAAACCTTGAATTAATATCTACAAGCAAATATAAGTTTGAGTCTCAAATATGAGAACTAATAAACTCTTACCAAACTGTATTTAAATATTGAAATATCTGAGTGACAAAACAAAGGATATTTTATTTTAAATTATATATTTATTTTAAATTATATGCCAGTAGAAAACAAATCATAATAGATATATAAATTAAACTTACTATTAATTACAAATATAATTTACTCAAATCAAAAAAAGGTACCTAGTTAATTAGAATTAATAGTTAATAGAAAAAGATATTTTACTTACCGGTTCTAATTCTTGACGTTCAATGAGTCGTCGATACTGTAGACACGAATAAATTGCACTTGCAGCACGAGCAACTTGCACATGAGAGGGGTACATAAGAATAGCATCGATACCATAAAAGTTTGAGTTCACCATTATAGGAGATCGTCCACGTAAATAAACATATTCTTCCCACCAATCGGATACATAATTTGTAGCCCACCAAGATTTTAAAATTAAATATCGTTGAAGTTTTACACCAATGCCTTTTTGAAATTCATTTGCCAATGTCTCCATTCGGGAATAGTTTTCATCATCGAGCAATGGTCGAACACTTCGTAGATACTAATTACACACACACACACACACACACATATATATATAATTAATATCATAATTAATTACATCATAATAATAAATAAATAAAAATATAATAAAAAATTATAAACAATAAAATACTATAAATATAAAACTCAATATAACATAATAGAATCAATATAATAGAAACTATCAAAGACCATCTTCTATTCCATAAAAAGTGAGTAGTTATTTACAACTTATATGAAATATTCTATAATCTAACCCGTTTCATTGTATCTTCCACCGAGGGTAGTGGTAGTCGTGGCAATGATCCTTGAAAACTATACAGCATTGGTTTGTGCCATCCAAAGAACAATTTCACTAATGTGCTCCAAATCTTAGAAATTCTTGAAGCACTAGCACCTTTTTCTCTCGATTCATACATCCATCCTTTGTACATAAGTAATAACTTAAAAGTATACCGCAGTACATATATTACTACCAACCACAAAAACAATCCAACTATAAAAGAACCTGCTAAGTGTGCCAATACTGAAGATCTATAAAAACACCAGCAATTTTAATATAATTCTATCAATAAATAAAATGCTATTAACACAGAAATCATATTAAAAAAAAAATAATTAAATTTACCCTGGAAGATATGGTGCAGCTTTCCCAACAAGATCATAAGGTACTTTGTAGCCAGCAAAATGTATTGCAGTTACTACAGCTATGGTAAACCATAAACTTTCTAAAGAGGCAGGATATACACCACTTCTTAAATTATTCTGAAATTCATTTAATTATCTCGTTAATTCGTTAACTTAACTAGAATTATACTTATACTTATAATATATTATATAATTTTTTGTTAAATTTTTATACTAAATAACTTTTGCCATATAAAAGAAAGTAAATTTTATAATTTAGATAAAGCTTAATTTGATAATATATTATATTTTAGAGATAATAGAGATAATGTAATAATTTTAATAGTAATTTAATTTAAGTAAATTAAAATATAATTCTTATAAATAACTATAATTCTTATAAATTAATATTTATTTACTTACAACAAATCTAAAAAATCTTTTCTTCCAAGAACGAATACCTGATTGCCATACCAAATGTAAAACTTCTCTATCAAAATTAACATCCCATCCTTCATGAGTAATGGAAAAACTAAATGCTACAGCTGAATGTGCTTCCGCCATATCATCTGTTGTTTGTTATAACTGAAATAAATATCAAACAAATTATAGTAAATAATAATAAAAATTAATATTAAAAAGTGCTAAATTTTTCCTTTTAATTTAATTTTCATAATGTATATATCTTTCATTTCAAGTTTCAATTTGTATTTAAATCTGTTTTAATATCTGTTTGAATATTTATAATTTTTCCGATAAAAATATAATTCTTCCAATAAAAATTTTGAATACAAATTACATAAATGTTATCAAATTTATTTAACTTTCTATAATTGAAATATGCATATATAGAATGTTCTATGTAATGCAATGCACAATTTTTCAGCTATTTATCAGGTCAGTTGACAAAAAAAAAAAAAATTCATCAATGTTAAATAACATCAGTATAACAAATAACAATAATTTATTAGAATTAGAATTTTAGAAACGTTGATTCTGATAAATACTAATAAATTTTCTTTGTCAGACGATCGCAAATCGTAACCGCCTTACATAGAACATTCTCTCTCTCTCTCTCTCTCTCTATATATATATATATATATATATATATAAATAATCCATTCAATAACTTTTCAAAAATATTTTAGAAAATATTAAACGTACACTCATAATACAACTATATACATATATATATAATATGTATATATATATAATATATAGTTTTATATATATATAATATGTATATATATATAAAACTATATAACTTTACTATATGTTTTTGTACCTTTTTTCATACACAGAAAAAAAACTATTAAAGTTTTGTCACAGTAAATGTGACATATGATTATTATTAATAATTACAATATCATAATTATGCTTATTAATTTCTAATCATGTGTAAAAATATAGTTCATCTTAGAATAAAATTTAAAGACAATTGAAAGTAATATACAATACTTTCAAAGAGTAACAATTGATTTATACGCTTCTGTTATACATATATGTAGTAACCTTGGACTTTGAACAATGCTCGTCTGGAAACGATCATGATCTTAGCAAACAATTACTTGACTAACTACATGCATAATATGCACATATTTTAAATCAATATGTATTAATGCTTTCATCAAAAATAAATAATTGTGCATATCAAATAATTGTTCTAAAGTTTAATAAATTTGTATGATCTCTACCCTTACATAATTTAATTTAACAATATTTTCTATAACAAATACTATTTTATAAATTATTTTTTCTATATAAATATAATAATATATTTTTGCCAATTAAAAAAAGATATGTATATTTAGATATATGTATATCTCATATAGTTTCATACATATTAAAAAAATATTTTTTTCTCTGGTTTTATTTAACTATAAATAATTATCAGGTAGAAATTTTACGTAATCAACATACAAATTATATTATATGTTGTATTGATTTTAATAAAATTCAAGAAAATACTTCAAAGTTATAAGTAGATATTTTTAAGTTTAATGTGCGTGTAATTTATGCCTTGAATTATAGATATAATTTTTAAAGAATGATCAAAAAATAAAATTTATTGAAACATTTGTAAATTAGAAAAATTAAAAATATTTATACTTTATCATCAAAATTACAATTTTCATCTGGAATATATTGTATAAATGCAAGAAGCATTTATGCATCAATGCATTTATGTACTGCAATTGTAGCTTCTTAAGTAAGGTCAATTAGCCTATTTCCTCTTGATCCACAATGTCGTTTTTATCGTTTGCAATAGTATAGTATTAGTATATTTTAAAGCACAAATAATATTAATATTTCTGATTTCATTTCCAATTTATATAATTTTGTTAAATGTTTATATTAATAACAAAATGAGTAAACAGTTTTTTAAATAAATTTTTAAATAAATTTTGAATTCTTGAGAATCTGGTTGAAAAAATAAAACCTCAGTGGAAAATTATTTACGTTATCTGCCCAGTGTACTTTAGATATTTTTTCATACTATATGCATTTTGTACAATTATTCTGTATTTTAAAATTTCTTATAAATTTGTTATAAATGTAAAAAAGTTTGTTGCCTATTTATGCCATGTAATAAGAATAAGAATGTAATAAGAATATTCAACTTTCTTGAGTAAATAATTATATAAATTTTTTCAATTATATAAATAATTGAAAAAAATTTACAATATAAGATCAATTTTTGTAATATCAATCCTAACAAAAAACATTTTTAAATTGATGATATTTTATGATATAATATATTTTTATATGCTTCAGAAGTTTAAAAATAGCGTATACATTTTTTTTGTTTTTTTTTTCGATCATATTTTCTTTACCAAGAAAAAATTAATTTAAATAAAATAAAATTGTTAAACAAAGTGAAAGTATATTTTTAAGATAGCTAATACTATATTTTATTGAATATAGTATAGTTATAAAGAAACGTTAATTTCATTCACATATTTTTCAAAATAATGAATCTTGTGTTCAATTACAGGTATTAATTATTATACAATATTTTTTAAATCAACTATTTAAAAAAAAAGATTGCTAAATTTATTCCCAATGTATATATATTCGAATTAGTTTACATAGTGAGTGTAAAAGATATACGCACACACATACAGAGACACATATGTATACTGTATGCGTAATTTGGGAAATATTCCACCATGCAATGCAGTGGAAGAGATCAACACTAAAAATAAGTTACAACCTAAACAGTGATGTTGCATAAAATACATATTCGAAATTCTTTATTAGCAATTGTATATATAATATATATGTACTGATATATAACTAGGCTAATCGTGACATCTGTCATCGTTAACTGTAATAATTTGTTTTACATTGTGGCACTTGAGCATCGAAACAAATTCGTTGTTTTCTCTCGTAACGACTGTCGAATGGTTCAGATGCAATTGTATATAAAAGAGTGAAATGTATTATCCAATTTATGATTAATCTATAATTATTTTTCCTGATTAAGCAACAACAGTAATATAAAAACTCCGATATCTAATCTGTGCACGATTAGATATATATTATAATATTAATTTTAATATTTTATATATATTATAATATTAATTTTAATATTTCTTAAAATATTATATAGCAATAGATATAGATACTATCTATTATTACTCATTTTATTTTGATTAATTATAACGATATAAAAATTTAAAAAGAAATACAAAATACAAATAAACAACAATACTGAACACATCCATTCAAAATTCATTTTTATTAATAAAATATTTTTACAGTAATTTATAGAGATTGAAACATTTCATTTTCTGCCATATTCTATTTTTCTATTATGTAATCATATTAGACTTCAGACTATGTAAATATAAAAATGATTTGAAAAATTTATATAATGTTATAAAACAAGTGAACATTAAATTTCCACTACTGTAAAAGTAGTACCATGTTAATAAGAATATGAAATTATATACTTTTTAAATGGGAAAAAAAAATATCTGATCCTATTTGACAAATACAAAGTGACCAACTACAACTGGTCCTATTTGACAAATACAAAATGAAAACCAACTATTTTTAAAATTCTAATTATTGTTATTATGTATCAGTATATCTTATGTAACTTAATAACATATATATTAAGTACTCAGAAAATTTTTACTCAGAAATGTGTTTATTAAATAAAATAAATATTCTATTGATATTCTATTGATTCTTATGTTTATTAAATAAAATGAATATTCTATTGATATTCTATTGATTCTTATGTTTATTAAATAAAGTGAATATGCAGTTGATTAAGCGTAAATATTTGTAAATATGATTAAAATATTAGAATATTTTTATTTTAATTATTTTGAGAATAAATTATATAAAGCAACTAGAGATGAAAAGAACGTGCTATAAATTATATAAAGCAACTAGAGATGAAAAGAACCACGGGAAAGAACTATACAAATTTTACAATATAATAGAAAAAAATATCTAATTCTATTCTAAAAACACAAAGTGGCTATAAAAGCAAACTATTTTTGAAGTTTTAATTATAGCTATTTGTTGTACACTCAATATTGACAAATTTTTGTTCAAAACTTTTTTTTATTAAGCGGCCGCAAATAGTTGAAAAACTGTGTATCGTGTTATATGACAATATAAAAATATTAAACGTTTAAAATTGAAAACTACATTTGCAGCGAGATATATGAGACATCGATTAAATTTTATAATAAACAATATATATAGTAAAGAAAAAATGGCAAAAAATAACGATAAATAAGGATAAAAATACAATACTAAGCAATATTATATTTTGGATAAATTTTAACTGTGATAAGATCGATATAATTTTTATTCAATCAAAATGAATAGCATTATTTACTATAATTTAATACAGCAAAAAATTTTGTTTTTTAATAGAATGTTGTAATTTCCGTGCATTTAAAAGCCTCAGTTTCAAATATAAAATTTTAGCTTTTTTATTAGTTTTTATTAGGATTTTTATTAGTTTCTAGGATATTAATAAAAGATTTTACAATATATTTAATTCTACCTACAGACGTTAATATATCAATTATTTTTACTGTAGTAGTCATCGTCGTCAAGTATCGAGTGCCCCATTTACAATCAATATGATTAAATTTCATTTTCGGGTACCATTTTTTTCTTAATTTTTTTACGTTATATCTAAAAGGTAGGAGTTGAAGGTAGAAATCGACTGGTAATTTTTGTCCATAATGTTGTGCATAACCGATATCGATATAGAAATGAATAATTCTGATTTCAATTGATACCGACTTTAATGCACAAAAAGTTCGGGTAGTTTTTACCTGATTTAGAACATATTCTATCCGAACGAATTGGATGGACTCGCTTAGCGAATTTAATATTGTTTGAAAATGAACTTGAGTTTCTTGAATCTGAATCACTGAACTTTAACCTGAATGACGATCGCTAAACTGTAATCACTTCACAGTCCTCTTATATAAGGAGATCTTTACCCACCCTTTCCAAAGGACTTTGAAAAGTCGTAGAGCGGGGGACATGTCAAGATCAATCAAGAAGGAAAATTCCAGAATTTCTATCTCATGAGAGTTACTCGCGCACGGGGGGGGGGAGGGGGGAAGTAGCAGGTTTAGGAAATGGTCTCATCACCTTTTTCCCAATTAACTGCACAATACTTCAGATAGCAAAGTAAGTACGTGGTTTATGACTGTAAATTTTCTAAATGATCTATACGTGAGAGATACAAAAGAAATGTGTAAAATTCTTTAACTTGGCATACTAACTCTAAAGCTCGTCCATGTCATAAATAGTACTATTGGCCTGATACATTTAAAAAGATAATACAATTGTAAAATTCAGGTGCATCATCTAAAATCTAGGTAAAGGTAATGTTTACTAGGAGAGTCATATTGAAATATATATTATTAGAGACATGATTCTGAACAACTTTCCTCTATGCTTGTTACCGCCGCTCGGTTTTATTATTAGTCCGTGAGGTTGCGAAAAACTGTCGATACGTCTGTGACAACATGCATATGCATCAGTATTGATTACTAACTGCTTATAATATTTTTACATTTCACGTTTCAATTTCAAACACAGATAGAGGCCTGATGAGAGAATTCAACTTGGCTGAAAATTTATTAATAACTCAAACAATAACAGAAACAACGTATGTCAATAATTTCCATGATTATTTGCATTTTTTAACGTGGCATAATGTATACTGTGCGACACTGAAATAGTAGAAGATTAACAATTATATGTTAATATTGTTTAACACATACGTATTTCCCATATTGGCACGTCTATTTAGAAATGCTTAGTGGCATCGGCTGAACAGTCACGTAATAAAGAACGTGAGCACAATACATCGGGAATAGAGATATAAAATTGCCTATAGCTCTAAGTTTCTTACGAATATTTTGGAAAGTAGAGCGCCAGTAACATGTACAGAAAAAAGTTGAACCTCTTTAAAATTGGTAAAGATTTCTCTTTTCTAGATAATTGATCTGAAAGCAAAAGTACTTTGAATTAGATAAAAAAAAAAAAGAATATGGTCTGTTATAGTTGCCTGAATTATTCTGTATGATCTTCCTTAAAAATTGAACTAATTAGATGTGAAAATTAAATGGTATTTAATCTGGAAATAATTTTTTTTTAATTTATATAAATATTCATTGGTACATCTACAATTGTACCTTTCTTTTAAAATAATTTTTACAAAAAATTTTTAATATAATATACTTTTGCCATAAACCAATTATGATTTTTAAAAATCACAGTTTAAATTATCTCAGCATTATCTATTGAATTATTTCAGCATTATTATTATAATTACAAATATCACTAAATATCTATGCTGTGATGCATGCCTGAATTATCCTGTATGATCTTCCTTAAAAATTGAACTAATTAGATGTGAAAATTAAATGATATTTAATCTGGAAATAATTTTTTTTTTAACTTATATAAATATTCATTGGTACACCTACAATTCTACCTTTCTTTTAAAATAATTTTTACAAAAAATTTTTAATACAACATACTTTTGCCATAAACCAATTATTTTAAAAATCACAGTTTAAATTATCTCAGCATTATCTATTAAATTATTTCAGCGTTATTATTATATTTACAAATATCTCTAAATATCTATGCTATGATGCGTGCCTGAATTATCCTGTATGATCTTCCTTAAAAATTGAACTAATTAGATGTGAAAATTAAATGATATTTAATCTGGAAATAATTTTTTTTTTAACTTATATAAATATTCATTGGTACACCTACAATTCTACCTTTCTTTTAAAATAATTTTTACAAAAAATTTTTAATACAACATACTTTTGCCATAAACCAATTATTTTAAAAATCACAGTTTAAATTATCTCAGCATTATCTATTAAATTATTTCAGCGTTATTATTATATTTACAATAATAATTTTTACAAAAAATTTTTAATACAACATACTTTTGCCATAAACCAATTATTTTAAAAATCACAGTTTAAATTATCTCAGCATTATCTATTAAATTATTTCAGCGTTATTATTATATTTACAATTAACACTAAATATTTATGCTATGATGCATAAAAATGTTTGTAAACATGAATTGACTACTAATGATATATTTTCAGGACAAGAATCACACTGACAGAGAGTAGATACAGGAATTCTGCTTCGCAGTTACAAGAGTATTTATATGCATATATCATATACATAATACATACGATATTACATAAAGAAAAGGAAGGAATGAGGGTGAATTTTGTTTTTAGTGAGTAAGGTCACTTCAATGGTTACTAAGTATTCTGGCTTTGAATGGTCAAGAAAATATTCTGGTTCAATACAAGCACTGAATCGATACTGAACAGAATATTTTGATCGTTCACAAACAAATTTTTAACTATGATAACGTTATTTTGACCAATAAATTTAAAGCGAAAGTAAGTTAATACTTTTTTTGTGGGGATTCAAAGACTACCGACTGACAGTATTAGAACTGTAACTATTCATTAAAAAAAAAAGAATGCAATTGCATATACCAATGCATATATACACACACACACATACAATGTTTTTCTTATTTTAGTTTTACTGTTAGGAGATACAGTTTGTTCCGACTGCGTGGAACACCTATTATTAAAAATATAAAACTGGTAAATAATATATATTTGATTATATTAAATATGATATGCATATACATGTATACTTATATGTATAAGTATAGTATATTGCAAATAGAAAAGCATTTACCATTGTATTATAATATAATATAATATTATATATATAATAGTATATAATATTATATATCATAATATTAATTAATTAGATATAGTTATTTTTAATCAACTTTAATTAAACTATATCATTTGATGGTAAATAATTTGATATTATTTGATATTATAAAGATAAAATGTAAAATGTAACGAAAAAAAATGTTTGTAAAAATTTCGTTAAAAAATAGAATGCAAATACTTTTTAAATAAGAATATGAATATTAATCCAATATTCTGTGAATATTAAATATGACAGGAAATATTAATTTAAACAATAATTTTATTTATGTCATACAAAGACATGCAAAAATTTATATCAATTTATATCAGTGTCTTAATGTTCACAAAGTGAACATGTCTAAAGACAAAACATAAATATATTATTAAAATATAATTTACATATGTGTGTATGTGTGTGTGTGTTTACAATTGATTATTATTATTATAAATTGTATACAACAATTAAACATCTACCAAGAAATCTACCAAGAAATATATTTCTGTTATGGAATCATTATGAATCATTATTGATTTATTGATATTTATTCATAAACGTTATACATGATGTACGTTTTTACTATGATCTCTTGTTTTTATACAATAATGAAAATATAAATTAACTTCAAGTGCGGAATTGAACTTTAATATTACAAGATCGTATAAAAAAAAAACTCATAAATTTACTTAAAAAAGCATCAATTTCTATCAGAAAGTTTAATTTCTTCAATACGAAAGAAGTTCATGGACAATTATAATATTCAAAATTCAATGAAATGACGAAAAAAAATCATACAGTAAATTTTAAAGGTTTCTTGTAAAAAGAAAATTTCAATCTTTAGTCGATTTAATTACGAAAAAGATTTTTCAAACATTCGAAAATTTGAATCTATAGCATTTTCGAGAAAAAAAAGTATCTTTATTTCTCCACCTGCTCTATATATAGTAATCTCTTGAAAATAAATAAATGAATTGTAATGAAATGTGCTTTCAAATGAATCTAGGCTGATTAGCAATTTAAAAATCGACAATTTTTCAATTGCTATAATCGAAATTTAATGTTCGATTTTGAATGACTGAATGACTAAATTATTATGAACAATACTCTATTTATTTTGTCTATCGTAATAGTTTTATTATTTTTGTCGACACAAAATATAATATATATTAAAATAAAGTTATTTGATTTAGAACAAATTTTCTGAATTGTGATTTTTTTCTTTCAAAGCGATTTTTTTTCGAATTTTCAAGACTATTTATATTTTCCTAAATAAGCCTAATAAAAAATGTCTTTTTACACATCAACAGATGTTTTTCCGGTTTTCAAATTTTTCATTCTCACTTCCAACATGATTAATTTGAAAAATATTTTAACTTTAAAATATATTATCCTATATTTTTCTATGAAAAATAAGAAAAATATGAATATAAATGTGTATATCTAGTTTCAGCCTTTCATACGATAAATCTAATAAAAATATAATGATTTTTGTACATACATATATATTGATATATTTATATTAATAATTTATTAATATTTATATTAATAATTATACATTAATATATTTGTAAAAAATAAAAAGGAGTACATTAATCAGGGCACAAAAAGGTACTATTTATAAAAATGTTAATGTTTTTGAAAACTGGCTGTAGCAAGAATATAATTTTTATGATTTGTATGATCATTTTATATTAGTAGAATTTATATATATTACTAGGATTATAATTATTATTATAAATAATATGAATAATTTATAATAATATATAATATATATAATATATAATTTATAAATAATTTATTTATTTATATTATAAATAATAATATTATAAGTAATATACTAGGATTATAAATATTATTATAAATAAATATAAGTAAGTTAAGCGTGGAGGTGTATTCCAGGAATTAGCATTGAAGAAAAGAGTGGGTTAAGTATCTATGAATATAAACGTTATTACCACAATGTTAATGAATATTTAACAATTAATACTGCTATTATCTTAATTATCTATTTTTTGCTATCATTATCTGTTCAATGACAGATTCTCAATTATTGCCTCAATTATTGAAATGTCTACGATTTCAATAGACATAATTACATAATTACATATCTTTAATATTTAAAAATCAAAATCATTTCAAGATCATATTATTGTACATGTATTTTACAATATTATTTACTTTACAATGTAATGAAAAGATTATATGAAATTATAGATAAAGAAACATAGATGATTTTGAAAACTTTCAAAAAAGAATGATCTTAGGGAAAAAATATTTTTTCCAGATATTGGTCTTTTGATAGTTACGTTACACATCTATTTATTTAAGAAAAAAAAATATCGATGACTTTGAAAATTTTGGAAGAAAGACAACTTTTGAAAAATGAGTGCGAGATATTAGCCACTTAATGTCATTCAAATTATATATAAAATATGTTTTGCTTACATTTAATAAAGATATTCAAGGGTCATACTTAAATGAGACATTCTGTATACATATTCAGTTATTCATTAATACTCGAATTAAATATTTAAATTGTTAGAATTTCTGGACATCTTCATTTAAGCCTTGAAGCCTCTACTTTCAAAACGCGCTGTTCATTTTATTCTAAAATGTTTTTACATTATGTAATGCGTAAAAAAGTGAAGACATTTTTCTTGCTACAAAATGCTATATAAACTGTTCTAGTACACAGAAGTATTGAACAATTTTTTTTCACGATTGAGTAAATTTGAAAATTGAAGTCTTCCATATACAACGTTCTCTCAAAACTTACTGCATGATTTTTTTTGCCAACTTATTAAACTTTGAATTCAAGATAAAAATGAGCATAACTAAATCTATTGCTGACTCAGTTATGATCACATTCTGATCACAGTTTTCAATATTTTGTCACATTTATAACATTTTCGATAAGTGTTCTTATTTTTTTATCTCTTAAATGGCTATAATGTGATATAAAAACATTTCAGAATATAATAAATGATAGGTTTTGAAAGTAGAGGCTTCAAGCTTTGAAATGTGTCTAGATTTATTGTACAGATTTATTGTTTTGTTTTATGAAATTGCAACAATTTAAATATTTAGTATCAGAATATTAATGTGAATTATTGTATATATATATTAAAAGTTCAGCTCTTCAAAATAATTGAAATGATAAACAAATTTCGCATATATTGGAGTTACTAGTAAAGAATTTCTATAGAATTTCTAGAAAGAATTTCAGCAAATGGCCTGTTCTGCGATTCTGATATGTAATTATTCGATTCGTCTTGTCGAATTACATTACATTAACTTTTTTCTTCATTATTTTTTACAGATATTCTTTACAAATAGAGTGTAATTCCTTTTCTAAATTGTATTCTAAATATGTACTTTAAATAATAAAGGTAAAGTTACGTACATAATTTTATAACTAAAAACAACAAGCGGCTATTTTTGAATACAGAATAATGTCAACTAATGTGCAGAAACCAGTGAATTAACAGGTGGTGTTAAAAATATTTAGGTATTGGATGGCTAATCCTAATACAAAACTATAAAGCACAGCGTACCGATGAAGGAACTATTTTCTTTCTCCTATCATCCTACACTTTCCAACAATGCACAGTATAATACTGGAAGTTTGCAGTTAATTCAAAAGAATTTTCAAAAACAAAAAATGGTAAGAGAAAAGTTAATGTATTCGACAAGACGAGTTAAATGACGTTGTTAGGATTGATGAACAAGCAGTTTGCGAGGAATAAACACCTTAGTAAATATTAATTATTAGTATAAAAACAAAGTATTAATTTTTAATTATGATCATTTTTTAATAAAATTATTATCAATGTTTAGATAATTATATTTATAAAAATTAAATGATATATATATATCATTTATATATATATATCATTTATATATATATATATATCATTTTTATATATATATATCATTTATATATATATATATCATTTATATATATATCATTTATATATATATATCATTTATATATATATATCATTTATATATATATATATCATTTATATATATATATCATTTATATATATATATATATTGATTCATCGGTAAATAAATCTATCAAATTTATTTCAAAACAGAACACAAATTTGAAAGTAGAATTTCAAATATTAAAAATATAAAGAAAATAAAGTATTAAACATATAAAGAAAATAAATATATTTTTGTAAATATTACATGCATCATGCTGTTTTTTTTGAAATTGTTTTAATATAATATAATAGTAGTGTCGAATTCGTAAAACGTATAAATTAAGAATATAAAATGAAATATTAATAATGTTGTAATGGACACGGATACAAATTATTTTACAATATTCCGTACGCAATATTGAAAATATAAGTAATATAAGTAATCTTTCAAAAGCATTTTTAATCTAACTTATTGAGGAGTGTAAAATTGGTTACATGTAATAAATAGTATTATTAAATTTTATGTATCATAAAAGTTATTTATTACAGTTAAAGTTATTTATTATAAAACAGAAGGCAGTATGTGACACGTATTTTTACACAGATTACAAAAACTTTATAGCGTAAAATAATTATGTTCCCTTTTCAAAGAAAAGTACACTTTTATTTTATATGTACTGTTTTCTTTGTATAAATAAAATTGAAGTCAAAGGTTATTAGCCTTAAGAACTTGCTTTCTGATTGGTTAAACTGAAGGGTGTGTGGTCGTGCCTCCCATCTTGAATTTTTTACGTATAAGTAGGCCAAAATCATTTACTTAGTCACTATTAATAAACTCTTTTTCTCATATGTTATGGTTAATATTTATAAATAAATAGAAACTAATTGTTAAAATATTACCAAGATCAACGAGAATTCTTGTAACGTATGAAGGTAAATTTTACTGTAGAAAATTTCACAAGCTAACACAATTGCAAATCTTCGAAAATATCTCAATCACACCTTTCGTTGCACTATCGCCACTGAGACTTAGTACGTAACGCAATGCACTATTCACTTGGCTATTAACTCCCTCTCTTAGATTCACAACTGCATCAAACAACCAAGTTGCCAACTTATTGGCTAAACCACAGACAAAGTACATGAATAGACTACGCATCCAATGTATATGAATAGACTACGCATCCAATATATCTTCTCGGCCATGGTAATACGGTCCTTAAAACCGTATTAACACATTTTCGTGTCACATCCTATCTTACCGATCGATTTTGCGACTGCAGCACTAGTGTCGAAAATTGGAATTAAAAAAATATGAGCAGTGCTGCCACATCTGTTTTTCGTGAATTATTTATTGAATTGAATGGTACCTCGTCGATGAAGGAATGTAAATAGCGAATTTAAAACAGCGATTAATGGAAATTGGATTGAAAACTTTAGTACATATTTGACTATTAACATCTATTTAAAAGTATTAGAAAAAAAACTGATTGAAACATGATATTTTTATGAACAACATAATTAGATATGCCGTCTTTTTATTTACCAATTTGTAAATTCCGAGTGAATTATCTATCCCGTAAACTAGATTTTATGAAAATTTGAACTTATCAATAAACTATTTCTGCAAATATTGTTTGCAATAAAGAAGCACACTATGCGTTATTAATTATTTCTTGCAAAATTCATCCGTTTCGAAGTTTCAAAGTCAAATTTATTTTTTTATACAATACCATATATATTTTCTTTTTTATAGTACGATGTTATTTATTAAGACGAACTCACTGAGTTGCATTTTCGACGGCCAAAATCATTTATTGTTTTAAATTATTAATAAAAATGATATGTAGTATGAGTGACTTAAGAGATCATGAGTTTAAAACATTGCTCATTCGTATTTTCCTCCATTCTGATTGCCGGTAAACTTCTAGATGAACTACTCTTTCATTGATTTCGATCCTTAAATATCATTTAGAAATCGATATCCCGAACGACCCTTTCTTCTAACGAATAAAGTCTGATATATACGTTATAGGTAAAAACTGTTTAAAATACCTTCACAATACGTTAAAAAATCATCGAAATCGGTGAAGATCAGTCTGCTCACTTCTACTCACTTCTACTCACTTTGCCTTCGTTGTTGTGCATAATGACAAAAGAAAAGCGAGGGACACAGGCAAGTTTCAGATTTTCCGACGAAAGCATAGTTGCCAAGACCCATCTAAAAGTCTCACATGGTTGCCACATTTCTGTTACTGTTCTGTATGTCGACTCGATGAAATAGTTAAACGAACGAAACCGGCGAGTTAAAGGATTTTTCGTATGTTTCCGAATCCGCCCGAACTCAACAAAAATTATCCGATTCGATCCGAAGTATTGATTACCCGCGAATTATTATTCCAATAATTTGGCCAAATTTTTATTCCTATAATAAGTATACGATATTAAAGTTTTCAACTCAATTTCCATTATTCGCTGTTTACATTCCTTCATTGATGAGGTACCATTCAATAAATAATTCTCGAAACAGATGTGGCAGCACTGTTTATATTCTTTTAATTTTAAGTTCATCAGTTTTTAAGTTTCGCCACTAGTAGTGCTGCAGTCGCAAAATCGGTAAAACAGGATGTGACACGAAAATGGTCAGGTTCCAGACCTTACTATCATGGCCAAAAAAATACATTGGATGCGTAGTCTATTCATATATCTCGTCTGTGATTATATTATAATATTGTAACACTAAATTTAATAAATTATACGTCTATTGATCAATTTCATTTCTTATGTAAATGACAGTAAAACTAATATACGTGTATGTATATGCGCGTCTATATACGGATTATTATGTATATTTACATTGTATTTTTATTTACATATTTTTAGCTAAATAGCATCTTGATTTTTATTTTTTTAACAATCGTATATTTTGTTTGCTAAAATAAATGAAATAATACTCAATAACATTGTTTTTATACATAACATAATTTTTAATACTTAATAAGTATGACTATTAATGAGTTTACGTTATACAATGGAGCATGCGTTAATGTTATGTTGTTGAATAATACGTAAGATTGGTAAGACTGAATGATAAGTCTTATTATTTATCTTTAAAAAATAAATCGTAAGTTTGCAAAGTTATATGTTTCCAAAGTTAAAACATATAAATATGTGTATATATTAACAATTTTAAAGTTTTTAAATTTCTATTTTAATTTTTTATAATTATCTATTGAAATTATAATCATTGTATTATATACCAATTTCATTAATTTCGTGTTACCATACATAATTTTAGCATTATCAAACAAACAAATACATATCTACGTGGAAATAATTGTATAAAAGAATGGATTCAATAAGATTTGGATTATTAACAGGTAGCTATTTTTATTACATTATTTTACAATTTTTTAAAATTTTGATTAGAAATTTAATTTAATTAGAAATAATATATTGTAAAATAATTTATTTATAATAAATATTCTGTAATTTTTATTATTATTACAAAATAGTAAATAAAAGGTCATGCCATATCTTTCTATCAAAATAACATTTCATTTAATTTTGTGATTATATTTTATTTTCAATAATATTCAATAAAATTTATAAATTTTGTCATTAGTTAGTGATAGCTGTTACAAAAATGGAGATAAAGATAAAAGTGGTCCTGAAATAGAGCAATGCATTAAGGATGAAAACTCTAATATTGGAAAGATTTTAAAAGGTCAAATACATCATAAAAGTATCATTCCTGATGAAGAATTTATGATAAAAGTAATTTTTTCCATATATATTTTTTAGTTTATGGTTAAGTAACTATTTAATATAAAATTTTATAACTATATAGATACATTATATATTTATATATTATGTAGGATTTTTTAATTTCTTGGAGTGATAGTAGAAAATTAGATGTAATTCTTACAATTGGTGGCACAGGATTTTCTAGAAGAGATGTAACTCCAGAAGCAACGAAACAAGTTATTCAAAAAGAAGCTTCTGGAATAGTTGCAGCTATGCTAATGTCTAATTTAAAAATTACTCCAATGGCTATGCTATCTAGGTAAAATTATTATATTAATTTATATTGCTTTCATATTTTATATTACAGTTTATTATAGTACATTAACTCATTAAAAGATTATAGGAAATTTGTTATTTGAAATAAAATTTTTGTCTTATGTATTAATTATAAGAAACAGATATTAATTTTATAATAAATATTATAGACAGACTTTAATTTTATAATAAATATTATCATTATTTTTGATTTTTAATATTTTAATTGTAAAATTTTTTAAGAAGTTTATTGTATATGTGATAAATATTTTTAATTTATTTCTATTTCTAACTTTTATTTATTTACAAATATTGATAAATATTGTTAAACATTGTTAAATATTTTTAAATATTTATTTAAATATTTTTTTTAAATTTTTAAATATATACTTTAAATGTGTGTTATGAAGAGCTGTTTGTGGAATACGAGATAAAACATTGATTATAAATTTACCGGGATCACCGAAAGCTGCAAAAGAATGTTTAAATGCAATTGCACTTGTTATACCGCATGCTGTTGATTTGCTAAGGAATAATAAAGATAAGATAAAAGATACGCACGAAACTATGCAAAATAATATTCTTCCAGAAATTTCCTTATCAGAAGGACAAAGTAAAATATCGGTAAGACCTTATTCTTCTTTTTTTATTAAATGAATAATTACTCATATAAACAAATATGGAAAAAAATTTTCCTATATTTTTTTGTTTACTCGTAGCTTTTTTGCTAGATGTTAGATAAAATTTATGATTATAATATAATAGTTTTTAAAATGAATTAAAGAAAATTAAAGAATTATAAAAAACTAAAAGAAATTTTGTAATTTATTTTACTTTTAAAAAACACAAATGATCAATTTAGATAAAATTTGGTAGGTATTATGATGAAAGATGATGAATCTAAAATACGAAATTTTAGTTAAATACATACATTTGGAAAATGAAATTTCCATGTGTAATAAAACTTCACTGCTGTTAGAACTTGTCAATTAATACAACAATATAAATATATGACTAAAAGATGTATGTGCATATATAGTAAGCTTAAGGATTGATAATATTCAATGAATGAAATGAACAATTAGCTAAGGTTATTGGATTTTATATTTCTGATTCATTATCTTTTCTCGTGATACTCACTAAATTTAATCTGGGTTAACTACTATATATGACCATAAGTTTGTGTAAATATATATATATTTTTTTTTCCTTTACAGTCATGTTTAGCTAATATAGTTGAACGTAACAGAGAATCTCCATATCCAATGATTTCTGTAGAAGAAGCTTTACAGTTAATATGTAAATATATAGAACCATTAAATTTTAATGATAAATTAGAAGAAGATATAGAAAGATGCCATGGCAGGATATTGGATGGTGATCTGTATTCTAAGTATGATTTACCACCATTTAGAGCATCTATTAAAGATGGTTATGCTGTCTTAGCAAATGATGGAAAAGGCAAAAGAAAAGTATTAAGTGGAATAAAAGCAGGAGATACTGTAAGTGATATCTTAATAGTATTTTAACATAAATGATATAAAATTTCAGTACCATGAATTTGTAGGCCACTGCAATTAAACTTGTACATGGTACATGTGTAAGAGTAAATACAGGTGCTCCAATTCCGGATGGTACGTTCAGTATGTTTCTCTAAAATAATAATTTTTAATTATTTTCTTATTATTTTTAATTTAAAGATGCAACAGCAATTGTTCAAGTTGAAGATACTAAACTTATAAAAGGAACTTCAGATAATATGGAGGAGAAGGAAATTGAAATTATAACAGAAGTACAATTAGGACAAGACATTAGGTATTTTGCGTTTAGTTGACAATTAGCTTTAATTATACTACATTAATAATTATAATTGATAATTGTTAATCAATAATATAGTAGTTATTTTTTCTTTCATTTATTTTAAGACCAATTGGTTGTGATATTAAAAAAGGAGAATTAATTTTAAAATCAGGGACAAAACTTGGTGCAATAGAATTAGGTCTTGCTGCTGCATGTGGTTACAAAAAATTATTTGTCACTGATCTTCCAAAAATTGGTGTATTATCTACAGGAGATGAGTTACAATGTCCTGGAACTACTTTAATGCCAGGGCATATATATGATAGCAATAAAATTACATTACTGTCGATATTAAAAGAAAATGGCTTTGATCCCTTAGACATGGGAATTGCATTGGATGAGTAAGTCTTGTATATTATTTCACGTATTTAAAACGTGCTATTTAAATTTGATTGTTATTTGTTATGTAGTGAAAATATTATGGTACACAAGATTAAACATGCTTTACAACAAGTTGACGTACTCATAACATCAGGTTCTGTATCAATGGGTGACAGAGATATGTTGAAGCCTATTTTGCAATATTATTTCAATGCTACTATACATTTTGGTAATATAATCATTTAATAATATAATTGTGATTGCCATATAATGTTTAGCAGTATAATAAATGTTTAAACTTTCAAATTTTAGGCCGTGTAAACATGAAGCCTGGCAAACCAACTACTTTTGCAACGTGTTTCTTTCAAAATAAGAAGAAATATTTATTGTGTTTACCGGGTAATCCAGTTTCTGCGACTGTTACTATGAATTTATTTGCATTGCCTTTATTAAAACAATTGTGCAAAGACACTTCCATACCTACAATTGTGTTAGCAAAAGTATGTAATATATTTATTTATTTTAAACTATTAATTCATGTACTTAATATGTATTTTGATGATAGTTAATGTCATCTTATAATTTGGATCCACGCCCTGAGTATGTAAGAGCGATTTTAAAATGGAATGACACCGATACTTTACCACTAGCTTATAGTACTGGAAATCAAATCAGTAGTAAATTACTTAATTGCAAAAATGCAAATGCATTATTAATGTTACCAGGACGTAAAGCGGAAAAAACTGTGTTGCAACAAGGAGAGGTAGTACAAGCAATGTTGTTGGGATTTACGCAATAAACGTAATTTAATAAAAGAAAATATCAAATAGAATAGTTAATGAATCCAAAACGTAATATAATCTGTACATAATTTATAAATATAGATTCTTATTTGTTAAAAAAAAGTATATATTTTGAGAGCTTATATTTGTGTGTGTGTATATATATATATATATATATATATATATATATATATATACATAA
>NIPQ01091702.1:0-30729 GCA_002806875.1 Lepidotrigona ventralis hoosana
TTTTTTTTTTTGAATTATCGTTACAATATAATACCGTGTCTCATTCTCATGAAGGGAGAATCGATGATTGAATGAATCTCTTTCTTTTTCTCGGAAGCTCCTCTGCTCTTAATCATGATTGAAATTCTGTGCCTGTTTACAGGCAAGCAAACTCTCGCGTGAACATACGGTTTTACAATTCAACGCAATCGAAATATACAAAATCTTAGGGTTATTAGAACGCGTTTCCAGCTTTCCTGTTTCCTGTACATTACATGTGCCTGTTTACAGGCAAGCAAACTCTCGCGTGAACATACGGTTTTACAATTCAACGCAATCGAAATATACAAAATCTTAGGGTTATTAGAACGCGTTTCCAGCTTTCCTGTTTCCTGTACATTACACGTACATTACACGCAATCGATTACGATCTACGCGGAGTCGAAGAAACTTAACGAACGCAATACCAACGCTGGAAGAAGACGCGCGCGCGAACATCTGTCAGAAGCATTTATCGAAATGGTGAGGATCTTCGTGCAGATTTTCTCGGCGCAATGGAAGCATTTTTTTTTTTCATCCTCTCTCTACGAAACTGGAACTCGAGAAGCGAGAAGTTGAAAATTCATCTCTTCCCGCCCGTTTTCCTTCGTTCGCACGATCTTCACGATCTTCACGATCTTGGGAAGTTTGCGGAGAGTCGAGATACACGCGTCGAACATCTCCCAATTTGTTCTGCTTTCGTCGTTCCCGATGGATCCTCGACAGCTCGATGACTTCCGGTTCGTCAGATGCCAGAACAGGCTAACGTAATCTCGTAATCGGGACGTGATATTCGGCTGCTACTGTATGGAACACGTCAATGGATGTGNGGGACGTGATATTCGGCTGCTACTGTATGGAACACGTCAATGGATGTGACAGAGCGTGGTCCAGCAGAATCGGTGTACCCGCGGCCAATTCCGTTCTCGCGTCGCCGAAATCGTCGTCGCAGTCGAAATAGTTGCTCTGCAAAAAAGAAACGAATCAGGTGTCTCTGTGATTTTACGATGACAGCTAATTTTACGGTAAACTATCGTGTTCCTCGCTATTTATTTAGAAAATACGCAATGTTCGCAAATACGTGACAAAGTAAATAGAAAAATGAAAGAGGATAAGTTCTTTGGCATATTAATGATGAATCTAACTAAAAGAGTTTAATTTGACGCATTAAATATACATTATACAAAGAGTAGTTATTTTTCTTTCAGTACTGCATTTTTTAATATTCTTCAACCAATTGAACCTTTGTAAGTGAGATACCTACGCTAAATTTTCGAGGCTTTTTGACGTTGAATTTTCGAGGTTCGATCCTTTCGACACTCCAGTCTCCCGGAGTCAAAGTACGTTCAGCGTTGAAACCTACGTCTACGTAAAGTTCAAAGCTTTCTCGTTATCGAATAATTCGAGGTGAGGGCTTTCTCGGCGTTAAGCTGTCCAACCGAAAGGGGTTTAGCTGCCCAGTTAAGCTGACCATTAAAAGATCGAAGATTTCGGGGAGAAAAGCTCAAGCGAAAGAAAATATTCAGCTTGGAAGTCAAATGCAAATGCCGGTGTCCAACGTTGGATAGCTTCGTAGGCTCATGTGTGAAAATTCTCTGACCCGAGAGAATACACGGTTAAGAAACATGCTGATTTAAAAAGAAGAAAAGAAGAAAAGAAGAGAAAACAAATAAGAAAGAATGAAGGGAACAAGAGAGGAAGAAAATTTTTCTCGTTAGCTGCTCCGAGATTTTCCAAATGTGCGCGATGAAATTTCCAACGGTATGAAAATTGCAACGGGGGTTAACCGATACGCGATAAAATTTTTAATTAAATTCAGACGCCGAGTTTCCGCGTTTCATTTTCTTCCATTGGCTTTTCGAAACGGGAACGCCAGCTGATCGTGGCCTCGGCCGAAAACTGGGGCAAAGAAATATTTACGCGCTCAGCCCGAGAAAATGGCCAATCAATGGAAACCACGGAAGCGGCTCCCCCGGTTATAATTGGCAACGCAAAGGGTTTTAGGCAATTAGCTCGAATGTCGAGGGAGTAATCCCTTAATTTGCAATGCTATTCTCGCCGATTCGCGCTAATTACATGCACACAAGTAAGAGCCTTCGCGGATTACGCAGGTCAGATTGCGTTTCGTAAAGGAACTGAATTTCCATCGGAAATTTTTTTAAAAACGTACTACGTCCTTTGTTTAGATTTCCCTACGAAAATCTAAAAATTTTCCTATCACNTAATTAAAAAAAAAAAAAAAAAAATTATTTCGTTTAGATTTTCGGCACACACTCATTTACTGTGACACTGCGAGAAAGAGAGAGAGAGAGAGAGAGAAAGTCTGTTCTCTGTGCTTGTAATAAACTATGCCACGTTCTATCTTCACCTGACAATCGATGCACGGGCAGCTATCAGTCAACGAACAGGTAAGACCAAGAATCTCGACAGCTTCTTTGTACAGTTCGGCGCTTGATTTCCGTTGTCTGGCTGGTGTGGTCGGCGCACTGACTGTACCCGATGGTCTTCTGCTTCTCTTCAGCTTCGAAGAGGACTCTCGAGACAAGGAGGAGGTCGACGTCGATCCTCTCCGTCGATTGTCACTGGTGAGCAACGCTCGACCCGCCGGCGAGGCGAACAGTTGCAGCATGTCCATGTCCTGCAGTCAAATATCATCAATTGGTAACTCTACGTGAAGTAAATATTTTTTTTTTAGGTATAAATAGACGTCCTACTACAATAATACGTCGAATGTAAAATTTAGGCAAGACATGTTTCTACAATTTTTTTTTTTTCTTTTCTTCATCAACCAATGAGAATTCGAACACTTCTTTCAGTACACCTCACCGTCGTCGTTATTTTATTTCCAGTATCTTTTCACGTAATTTTTCATCCGTCGCGCGAATTTATATTACACGCAAAGTTTCTCGCGAAATCTGTTCAAGTTCATAGAACATCTAATTACACTGTTCGCTGAACGGAAAATATTGAGTTATCGTGCAGCACGAATTACTGGTAACTCAAAGGGACCCTGCATCGACGATGTTGAATGGGTTGATTGGCTTTTGTTAAGAGTGATTATGTTCGTTTTTGCTCGTCTGCATCGTTGACTCTCGTTAGTCTTCCACGGGTGAAAGCTGTTCGGTTGCTGTCTCTTCCTTCGTTCCTGAAGGGCATTATTTCCTTAATGAGCTAAGACACGAGTATCTCTACCTTCTCTTCCCACTCGTTTCGTTCGCTTCCTATCGGCAAGAACTCTCTTTGAGACTTTTCCACCCGCGAACACGACCACACAGGCGAGAGAGGGATTTTTCTAACGACGAGCATCGTCACGCCGTACAAAGTCCCGCGGAGAAAAGAAGCTCCGCCGTCCGAAAGAAACTTCACTCGTCTCTCGCACTGGATTATCAAAAAAAAAAGCGAGTACATTCCCACTCCTTTGAACTCTTTGACGTATCGAGGCGATTACTTTCCCGAGGAAACATACGTGTGATACTCTTCTCCTTCTTCTTCTTCTTCTTCTTATTTCTTTCCCTTTATAGAATTAGAATAGAACGTGGAATTCTAAACTGATCGTAAGGTGTTTTAAATCGTAAAGGTGTTTTAAAATCTTGCTAAGATTTACGAAATTTAATACACTTGAATCGAGTTAATTAAGCGCTATGAATGTAATATAATGAATATAATATTGTTCGTGGCCACTGTACTCAAGTAATCAGCTTGAAGCACTGTTCTTTGTGCACGTTTCGAATAGCTGTACTTGGCGGACGTGTCGTCATTTAACATGTCTCTGAATGTCATCCCAATGAATGTAAATTCAGGAATTAAGATAGAGTAGAATGTAATTGCGTGCGTACAAGCACATAACATAAAACATAAATCCAATGTTTTACTAATTATCTTGATGGAACTTTAAAACATTCTCCTTTCGTGGAACTTCGCAACACATAAAGAATTCAACGCCCGTGAAAGAAAATTAATCATCACTGAAGCACGAAGTAAAAAAGGTACGACGGTAACTCAATCCTCCTGCTTGCCCGTTTCTCCTGTTCATTTCGTTAATTAGCAACGGCTCAAAAGGTACTCGCGCGATTCTTTCTACTAATTTTCACCGCTCAGTAACAAGCCACCCTCGAGTTTCTATTGAAATTAGAAATTACAGTCGCATTAAGCCGTCCTGACGCTGCGCGAAAGGGAACCCGCGCGATTTTCCACGCGGAAAACAGTGGCTGAAAATTCGACTGGTGAAAGCCTCGAAGACAAACGGCACGAGATACATAGTTTTTCGTAATCTTATTAAACGGAATTATATTATAACAAGAGTAAAATGTCCAGTAGGGAAGTTATTAATTCTCGTGTAGATACATTCTTGTCCAAAAGACCTAAGACACGTTTCACAAAATTCTGAATGAAATTTTTACGACATTGCACGACATTGTATTTTATAATAAAATAATTGTCAGTATCGAGAGTAAAATGTTTAGTTAGGAAGTTATTAATTCTCATGGAGATACATTCTTGCTCAGAAGTCTTGGAACAAAAGTTTTACAAAATTTTTAATTAAACTTTTAATTAAATAACACTGTACGCATATTTTGTAATGCAATAATTATCAATGCAGTATTAAGAATAAAATGTCTTTTGCGAATACACTCAGAAGTCTTGAAACACGTTTCACAAAATTCTGAATGAAATTTTTACGACATTGTATTTTATAGTACAATGTAGTATTAAAAATAAAATATCCAGTATAATTTGCGTTCAAAATTCTTAATCAAATAAACGCATATTTTAGAATGCAACAATCGTCAATATAGTGTCACTTTGCAGATTTCTTTTATTGCACAAAGTATCATTTGATTTTCTCAGTTTCGAAGAACTAGAAATCATAGATGATTGTAAACTTTCTTTTGTGCGCCATTGTACGCACACACACGTATGCGAAGTTGCAAACTCTTGACTTCGGACGGAGACGCGTGAAGATTCGATCGAATTTCACGACAGCAAGCAGCAAGCGTGCTTAATTATCGGCAGCGGATCATTAAAAATTCTTCCTCCGGTTGCTACGACGCGTTACGGAACAAACGATTCTCGCTAACGCGGTGGTGCGCAGGAGCCGTTTCGCCGGAAGAAAATAATTGGAACGATCCCGCGCCTAATGCGCGAAGGAACTCGCAGTGTAGGAAGACGTGTCGCGGTAATTTGGCGGCCTGTTAGGAAAACTCAGTGACTCGTGGAAATATTTTCCAGCTAAACTGCCTTGCACTCGCTCTTTTCCCGTTTTCTGAAAATCTCCTCGCGATAATCGAGAAATATCGTAGTGAAGCGATCGAATTTTTAACTCTTGCAGTCCATTTGTTACGAACGATTTATATACATATATGGACTGTTTATAATAAATGTACTTTATTAATACTTTATTGTTATAATAACCTTTCATAATAAATGTACCCTTATTTTATATATAATATAAGGGTATTATTTGAAATATAAAATATAAAATATAAGGATATTTATTATGAAAGGTTATTATAACAATAAAGTATATTTATTAGGTACTATATATATATAAAATAGATAACGTAGAAAATAAGGAGGTTAGGTGATTTCGCACTGAACTGAATGTGTAGAATTTCAAAGGATTAAAATAGAATTCAATTTGTTTGAACTTATCGAAAAAGGTTAAAGTCCAACTGTAGAATCTCTCGCCACTTATAAAATTCTTTCNAAAATAGATAACGTAGAAAATAAGGAGGTTAGGTGATTTCGCACTGAACTGAATGTGTAGAATTTCAAAGGATTAAAATAGAATTCAATTTGTTTGAACTTATCGAAAAAGGTTAAAGTCCAACTGTAAAATCTCTCGCCACTTATAAAATTCTTTCCCACTACCTATTAGTCCACATAATGGAAGCTCGCATTCAGATAAATGGATTCAATCGGCGAAAGTTCAGGTGGTCGGACGTTGAATAAAATTTTCGATTCAATAAACGGAGCTCCCACCGCGCTTAGGAAGATTTTGTTGAACGCTTTAATTCAAAATTTAATATATTCCTCCAAGTCTCGTCGCCGAAATAATATGAAAAGAACAATCCAGTCAAGTTAATTAATCAAACAGAAATTGAGCGTTACTGTACAACGATCCATGTACAATGTTTGTAACGTTTGTAATTTCGAAACGAGTCGATCACTTAGTCGAGCAATTATTTCATCACAGTGGAGGCATATTTGCACTGGCAGGTTCGAGTCGCAAAATCTCCACGGAGTCGTGCAATCGAACGGAGCGCGGAAAATACACGTCGGTTAAAAGCCTTCTCGCCCCGAGGCCCGGGACATTCTAACTATTACCAACCATAAACGCTCGCGAAAAAGGGGGATGCGCTTTTAGAGCTCGGTTCACCAGCGTGGTATCTTCGTTCGAAACGATTCCACCGCCCCTCCCAAGAAGGGTTTTAATGCGTTCGCCGCACTGTTTGCTTGGGAAAGAATCGACGAGTCGTAAAAGCGATTCGGTTCGAATTCATTAAGAAACTCTCGACGATTCCGCGTCGACTGCTCCACTGCGGGGAATTTTCAAACTTTTAACCTTTGGCGATTAAAAATTAACCCATTCGCTCTAAGAACATGAATTTTCCTGTTTAACTGAGATGGAAGAGACGTTGATGACTAGAACACGCAGAATAAAAGTCTTTTCAAGTCTTTTCATGGTTCCCACGTTACTGTTGTATTCCTTTTTCTAATATACTGGAAACCGCGAGCCAGATTTATTTTGAAATATTCCACGGGACTGAAGCTTGATTAAAAAGTTCCGGCGAGCCGCCACTGAAATTTCACGCAAACTTTGACTCGCAAGACTGCTCGGGCGAATGGTATTTGAAAGCCTAACAATGATAACCGGCGCGAAGTTTCTCTTCATCAAGGCGGAGAATATGGAATTCTTCTTTAGCTCGCGGTGCAAAGAGTTAATATTTGGCCGGCTGGTCAAAGTTTAAGTCGTCCTGGGGGCGAACTCGCCGTGGATTTAAGTTTCATGAGCGCGCCAGCCAACGCGATTCCGTGACGTTGGAGAGCAGACCCGATTAGTGCTGAACCTCTTGAAAATACACCGACAGGGAAAAGTGGTAGTTCGCACGGTGCCGCAGATAACGGAACTTTGCAATTTGCAAAAAAATTTCGACGCCAAGCTACTGCTCAAACTTTTGAATTATTTTCAATATTTATTCCGATCGTTCGACTATCGGAAAAAATCATACACGTCAAGTTTTGAATTAAAATCCATTCGACAATGTGCTATATTTCACGTATCACGCATTTTATACTTCCTACACATTTCACAATTTTTTAATATCTTACATATTTAACACATAAAATCAAATATTAACATCTTGCATCTAACATTTTCCATCTTATATCACGATCCCAGTCTGTGCCATTCTACTTTAGTATGACAAATTTGCATATTCCACATTCCCTACATTATTTGTAACATCTTTCAATACTCACAATCAACATCTCATAGCCAATATTTTCCACCCCATTCTACTATAGATCAACCACATCATGTACAACCTTCCATTTGTCATATCCTTACTTTGTAACTTTATCACTCGAACTAGGTATAACGAAAAAGTCACAAAATCCATATACAATTGAAATATACAATTTGAAAAAAAAAACTTTGCGAGCACCTCCGAAAATTAATATCCCACAAAATGGACTTCTTAACATACAATTTTCCCACAAAATCCACAAAGCTGATTTGTGAACACCTGCAAAATTATCATCCCACGAAATAAACTTCTTAGTCCACAAAACTCACAGAGCTAATCTGTGGGTATGGAATAAGAGATAAAGAAACATAAAATATGCAATACGGGATGGAAAATTTCATCCGGTGGAAACAGGTATAAAATTATCCGTTAATAATATTAGAAATGGGATGTAATATTATATAAATTAGAGAATCCAGAGTATGCGATGTAGGATGAAAGTATGAGCTTCGAAAATATGATTCAGTGATACAGGATACGCGAAATAGGATACGAGGTAAGATACATGAAATATATGAGATGGGAATTCGAGCAGTAGAGATACGAATGAGGAATATTTATCAAAGATATTGCACATATATTCATTACTCGCTCAGAAATTTAACAAATTACAAAACACATTTTCACTGCAACATCTAATTTCACTGAGTAACGAAGCAATCCTTGTGAAATGGCAAGCATGATCTTAAAGGTTTCGCTAAGAATTTGTCGAAAACGATGGAATTAGAGAGGCAGCGATCACGTCAAACGGCGACAAACGGCGTAAAACGACCACGTCAGGGAATCGTTTCATCTGGCTGAAATGGCTCCTTTCTCCTCGTCGAGCAATTGGCCGAATCTTTATTTCCACCGCGACTGAAGAAGCCCCGGAGGAAACGTCGTCCGCAGTATCCGTAGGGAACAAAAGAGTGGACAGAAAATGGCAAAAGGGATCAAATGCCGGGGAGATAACAAGTAGAAAGCTGATTCGATGTACACCGTGTGCTTGGGCCAGACAGAGAATCCAACGATATTCCACCGGGAGACATCATCCAGCCTCCTTCTGGTCTCGTATTTCCTCGAAGCGTGCACCAACCAACTTCCCTCCAACTTTACACGCCGTTGATAAATAGTTCGCTGTAAAGGACAAGTTAACGTCATCCGGCTCCTTTTTCCGTGGTCCACGCCGCTGAAATCGTGATTGAACGCCTTGAGAAAACGTTTTTTGATGGAAGTTCCGTGTTCACGCGGAAAATCAGTTAGTACTCTTCGTTGGGAGGGAAGCTGCAACGTTTCGTTTCTCGATCAGATCGAGAGGTAGGGATCGAGTTACGTTCCTTGAGAAAACGTTTTTTGATGGAAGTTCCGTGTTCACGCGGAAAATCAGTTAGTACTCTTCGTTGGGAGGGAAGCTGCAACGTTTCGTTTCTCGATCAGATCGAGAGGTAGGGATCGAGTTACGTGACTTTTAAGCCTAATGGTGGGTCGAAATTTTCGAGGATGGGAGGGTGAGAAGAGGGTAGAAGAAGAACAATTGTTGGTAAAAATATAATACGTTTCTCTCTTAAGGGTATTAATCGGAATGAGTAGGTACTTTTAAGCCTAATGGTGGGTCGAAATTTTCGAGGATGGGAGGGTGAGAAGAGGGTAGAAGAAGAACAATTGTTGGTAAAAATATAATACGTTTCTCTCTTAAGGGTATTAATCGGAATGAGTAGGTTAAGATACGAGAATGAACGTATCGAACGTATAGAATGTTTTCGCATTTGTTCTCGCACGCATAGACACACAAATTCATGCACACGCACATCTCATACAGAGTTCTCTCTAGAGAATCATGTTATAGACTAGATAAAGTGAGTTAAAAATGTAAAATGTTCAATGAAAAGAAAGAGTAATCGTACGATTACAAAAAATGTATTATCAAATTAACGATTAAAAAATGATTGCGCCATTATAAGATGAATGTACGTTTGTAATTATATTTTTCCTTCGACTCTCCTTTAATTACTGCGAAAAGCTGGAATATTCGGTGGAAGAATTTTATATCTAATATAAAAATTGGCTTTCAACCGTCCGAAAGTTGAAACATGGAAAACGAGATGCAACTTTCGCGTTCGATGTAACGAACGTTTCTTTTCCTCTTGGAGAAATAAATAGGATTCAATCGGGTTTCGTTTGACAAAGCCGTGATCGCCAAGCCTCTCATACTCGTTTCTGTAACGTCACCCAACTGCACTAAGATGTTTATCAAGGCGCGTATTTCCAGACTGAACTTACTTCCGCCAAGTTTCCGAGCTGCAGTGCTTCGATGTCGAAAGTTTCTACACGCTATCAATAGTGTTCCATGTTTGCGAAACCGTTTTCTGTAAATATTTCCAACCAGATCCTCGTCATCGCGATGACGCGATCGTCCGTCGCGATTCTTCTCTTGTAATTTTTTAATCGAATAAGGACATTTTAATCGGAAGGAAAGGAGCGGACGGATATTTATGCATTCGTTTTTAATAATAAGCGAGTCGAGAAGTATTAATTTGAAATAATGTTTACTTAAGAAAATCTTGTATAATAATAACTTTGTGGGTTGAAGATCATTTTATTACCTTCGAGAAGATAAAAGAGACCTATTATCTCGACAATGGTAATTTTTGGGGGTTGAATATAATACATTTGCTTTTGTTACAATTATTGCAACTATTCCCTATTTTGTAGAAGCGAGTTGGTTTTACCAGAGACCGGCGAGTTCTATTAAAAATGTACGAAATGCAAAATCACACGAAGCCACGAAATAACGAGGTCAGCGGTCGGTAAATGCTGAAAATCGCATGACGTTACCATTAACGTCACCGCTCGCCATAACGTCAATGAATTGCTTCCCTGCCCCAATTCATTAGAAATGAATTTCGCAATACTTACATGGATCAGTGTTCTGTTTAAGTTTAATTTACACGAGCATACAAGTAATTTACACGACCAATAATCTCCTTCAAATATCATGCACGGAGCCTGGCGGGCAAATTAACCCTCTGCAAACTTGCAGTGTTAATTTCCCGCGGGTCGCGACTGCAACTAAAATATTTTTCGAACGTCAAACCAGCCAGCGTTAATTATCTCGAAATGAATTTATACGCCTGGCCCGGGCAAGGGGTCGGCGCGCGAAAACACAAACACACCCCCGTGAATTAAACGACACGATAAACACTTTATGTTGCGAGCTAATTAACGTGAATGTGACTGATTGATCGATTCAATACGCGACGGCGAGATGCCGGAAATTCAATGTCTATGTCATCACACTGGGGCTCGAGAACCCAACCCCGCGAGATTCCTGCAAATTACATTCAGTCTTGTGTACACGGTACACGAAACATCGTGTACCTGTATCCGTGTACACGGATAACCAATACACGCGCAAACAGACGAGCATATCAGCTTTTCTACGTCCTCGTGACACAGTTGCTCGTGAACGAAAATATGACACATAGACATGGGAAGTGTAATTTCGAAAAAATTTAGGCTCCATTAAAGTGTGCAGACGAGACTTGAATTGAAATTTTTGAAGTCTGATGGCTCATTCACTTTTTCTCTTTTTTGGGAGGATGAGTATTACTTTTTAATTTGACACATTATTTTTTTATAATTTCTAGACAGTGTTCTAATTAAAAAATAAGACTCGAAATTTTTCAAGTATCTAGGTTTTGCAGGCTGTGATCGTGGCTGTTCACTTTTCTCTTTTTCTTAAAAGTCGAAACTCGTGTTTTCGATGCTGATGCCAGTTGAAACTAGCATAGTTTAATAAATTAATAAATTAATATTTCTAACAGCAGTGTTTGCGAGAAAAATTTTGGAATTTGAAAGGGAACTTTGATAAATTAAACAAAGGGAATTGTTGGTGATACGAAGGAAGCAATCAAGGGTAGAAAATTGACGAAAGATCTTTATTAGAAGCCACGTGTGGTCAAAATTAGCTCGACGGGTCTGTAATCGTGGCATTGTCTCTTCGGACCTTTCTCTCGTCACTGTTCCTCGTCAACTGTTCCTAATTTATCGTTCATTTCTGAATGTTTATTCAATTCTTACGAGGCGAAGGAGATTTTACGAAGTAAAGAAACCAATTCTAAATTAGAAATTTATTTCATCTGTTAAATATTTTAATAAGTTTGCCTCGAATATTTTACAGGTTCCTAGAATGTTTAAATTCTCAAAAAAGTCACCCGCAATTTTGTAACAATTGTTCTGAGAATTATTCTGCGAGGGTCTGTACTTTCAATTTCCATTTACGACGAACACAAGCGAAAACTGTTCTGCTGCAACATTCGATCCACGTCGTTAATTCAACTTGTTACCCTACCGTCGCGTCGGAGGGAAACCGAAATCGACTGTCACTAACGAGCAGGCTTCATTTGTTCAACGACTAATTAACTTAATTCATAAACGCGTTTCGTCCCAGCGATTTCCATATTTTTCGTAGCCGGGTTGCGTTACGGATAATTGAGTGGGCCGCTTCGTTCGATGGGCAATGATATGCACACACTGCACGCCGTTTAACCAGTGATTAATCCGAATGATAAAATAGATCGCGTTACGTGAACCGAGTTGCACGACAGACTGACGCGTCCATTTTTACACCGGTTCGTTCGATGGGCAATGATATGCACACACTGCACGCCGTTTAACCAGTGATTAATCCGAATGATAAAATAGATCGCGTTACGTGAACCGAGTTGCACGACAGACTGACGCGTCCATTTTTACACCGGTTTTCAAAGTTTTCTACTCTGTGATGCTTGCATTTTTTAATGGCTGATATTTACAATTAAGTTTGATTCAATTTTTACTAATATCATTATTAATATAGGTATATTTTTACTATTTTATTTATTCTATTATTTATTTACACTGTTATTGTTACTAATATATTTTACTGAAATGTATGACACTAGAACTATCGACGATTAAAGTATAAAATTTCCATCAGAAACATTAAAGTAGGAAACTGTATAAAACTTTATAATACGATACGGTGCTTTTATTTGTACATTTTGTGAGAAATTATTCAAATCTTTAAAAATATTTAATACAAAACACTGTTTTATATTTAACAAAGATTATAAAGTGGTCATTTCGGCCACATTAATTTTAGTATCGATGGAAATGAAATTTGTTATAGGAATGTTAAAAACGAAAAATCTATTTTTGCGTGTACATAGTAACACTGTTTTATATTTAACAAAGATTATAAAGTGGTCATTTCGGCCACATTAATTTTAGTATCGATGGAAATGAAATTTGTTATAGGAATGTTAAAAACGAAAAATCTATTTTTGCGTGTACATAGATATGGCTAGAGTGTCCCGCACGCAATTTTCCAATTAGAGATGCAATATTGGATTGGTGTATGTGCCTGTTGTTCATACAGAAATTTCAAATGATTAATACTACCAATTAAATTTCATTTTATCGTCGACCGCCGTTAATTATCATTGAACTTGCGTCGCACAATACGCAACGCGTTTAACGCTAAGGAGATTTCTAACAGAGATGATTACAAACGAACAAGAGCACGAACTTTTCGTTTCTCGAGGAAATTTGGTAAGCTACCTAATTTCCGACTAACGAACTAAGTTTCCGACGTGAACAAATCCGGCAAAACACCGTTTAAGACGATAGAAAATTTATTTAAAAATCGAATTGGGACGTGCTCATTCTCTCGTTTTAGTTGGCAACTTGTTGTTATTACAACACGTATCGAGTTCAATTTATCCACGAAATTCACGCGTGTTGCGGAACTGTCCCGAATTCCGGCTGCCCCTTCGCGCGCACGTGATTATTATTAAATTCGACTGTTAATCAAAATACACGGCTGCGAGTTTTAATTGGAAACAAAGTCGAACGATCCGCTATCGTCGAATTTAATTAACTCGCCGGCGAATCGGCCGACGTTCGATTATTTTCTGCTCGCGACGGACGGAGATAGCTATGCATATTGTTCCCACTGCTGTGTCGTGCACCATTGTTTCATTAAACTCGGGGAAGAATTCCTACAATTTCTCGATTTTTAAGGAACTTGGAATTATCATTTAATACATTTTTAGATTGAAACTTCTTTTTCGATTATCATTTTATTTGATAGGAAATAACGGTAATCGTTAGATAATTTGGCATCTATTATCGAGCTATTAAATAATACAAAAGTTAAGGTTCGATAAAAATCTCGAAACTGAGAAAATTAAATGTACTGTTAATTGCATTGTTCAGTACGAAATACCAAAATTACTCGACAAGTACTAAACATGCACAATGAAATGTATCCTCCCAAGACTTTCAATGAATCCGCCAACTGAACTATTTCTCCCTACGTTTCTATCCCCTAATTCCTTGTTCAGTACGAAATACCAAAATTACTCGACAAGTACTAAACATGCACAATGAAATGTATCCTCCCAAGACTTTCAATGAATCCGCCAACTGAACTATTTCTCCCTACGTTTCTATCCCCTAATTCCATTTCGTAGCGGACGGCCGCTGCATAAGTTTAACAAGCATACTAATTTCGGCGAAGCCGTGAAACGCGCCATGTAATTATGATGCCGAGCAATCGACTTAAACGAGCGGACACAAGGAAGCCAGGGTTGGACAATAACAGCCACGACTAACTGGCTTGTTCAGAATCGTACTCACCGGCAGCGATTCAGGAGTGTGGTCCAGCACGTATATGTTGTTCGTGTATCCATNTTTCGTAGCGGACGGCCGCTGCATAAGTTTAACAAGCATACTAATTTCGGCGAAGCCGTGAAACGCGCCATGTAATTATGATGCCGAGCAATCGACTTAAACGAGCGGACACAAGGAAGCCAGGGTTGGACAATAACAGCCACGACTAACTGGCTTGTTCAGAATCGTACTCACCGGCAGCGATTCAGGAGTGTGGTCCAGCACGTATATGTTGTTCGTGTATCCATATAACATCGTGTCCAGATCTGAAATCCAAGGAGCGAGCAGAACATTAAATTGGATCCAACCATTGCTCGGTCACGGCTTGGCGGAATACTAACGCCATGCATAGTTAGCCGGCCACGCTGCGCCCAATGTTCCAATTACGACCGAGCTACCTGAAAGCTTCTTATCAAACGCGTACGATCCATCCCCCCCCTCCCCTCGTTTCTATGCGATTCGATACGACTGGAGGAAATTGAATGGCATGATCGTAAAATCTCCTGTCACCTACTGTTTCACGCTTCCTCTTGCTCGAACGTTTTATCGACGTATCGAAGGACGATATCGATCGCGACACGATACGCGTACGATCGACGGAATATAAAGAGTTGGAACTGTTTGTAAAATTAAGACAGATGTTAGATAGACCTTGGATAGTTTCACGAAGGTGGACTAAACTCGATAGTGTTATTTTCTTTTCTAAAGTGCTGAAGTAAATTAAAATAAAATAAAATAAAATTTGTATCAGACTTTTTCTCCTGCAGGCCTTTAGCGTTCTTAGTTGTATAAATTATAAAGATCCCAAATTTGATGAAAGAATTAAATTGGAAAGAAGTAGATTTTAAATTTCAAGTTTAATTAATTTAGTTGAAATTTTTGATTGAATAAGAAGCAAATTTTTGTATTGGACTTCTTCTTTTACAGGCCTTCAGCTTTCTTGGTTTTATAAATTATAAATTATTCCATTTGATAAAGAATTTCGTCTTGTCAATTTGGACTTAACTGTTTGTAACTTATTTCTAGTTTGGAATTTAATTATTCCCCCCCCCCTGCAGGATGTTTAGAAATCACGCGTCGGTGATATTTCTGATCATCGAAAGTTGGAAAAATGTCCACGACGATCGATTGATTTAAGGCTTGGCAACTTGTTTAATAAAGTTTTGCACGTTGCGTAGCGAAGATAAAGCCAATTTCACGTTTGGCGAGGCGGTTAGTTATGCGAGGTCCTAACTCCCACGATAATGCGCACTTTTTTAAAGACTTTAACGAACTTTCTTGCGGCAATCGCTTGGATGGCGGGAAACGTTTATCGATGGAAACATAATTAGGTGACTATGAGCTTTGATGCAATTTCGTTGGCCGCAGGATCAATCGAGCTTGAAATACCATTAAAAAAAGAAAAAGAAAAAAAAAAGAGAAAAATTCATCTACGAACTTGACGATGAAACTCGAGGAAAGACAATCGTAAAACTCTGAGNTCTACGAACTTGACGATGAAACTCGAGGAAAGACAATCGTAAAACTCTGAGGATTGAGGGAAATGTAGAGTCAAAAGAAACGAAGGAACGGATGTGTACCTTCAATTACAGACGATCGAGAAAAACGATCCTCCAGTGCTGACTCAACTTTTACAAACGCGGCTTAAGAAATTCGATCAGTTCGAAAAAACTGCCAAAAAAAAAAAGAGGAAATATAATATACCGTAAAGAAGAGTACATCAGGTAACGGAGAAGCCATTCTGTATCAATGCTGGAAGAATATATGATCCTAATGCCTCTCACGGAACACTTGCAAACACCAATATATCACGCGGGATCCAGGAAAGGAGGACGATTTATGCGCTGAAATCTCAGAGCTCAGGCACAACGGAACAATTTTTCAGAATTATTACCGAGGCTGCGCGGCCTGCGCTGTCGATGAACGAGAGAGAGAGAGCGAGCCACTTCGGCCTCGATCGCGATTCATTTCCATGCGAAAGATCTTTTGTCCCCACTCGCACGTTGCCACGGAATATTCGGTCAGAGGAATCAATCGGATTCGAAGGCCATCGCGCTATTGACTATATCGGCCGATATATTTCGCTCATTGTTCACGCTTACAAGAGACACTCGGTTTTCATTGTGGCGCGCCGATTATTTGCCCGAGGTTTCGATAATTTCCCGCACGAGAAAGGCGTATTTTATCGCGCCGCGCGATTGATAGCCTTCTATGAATATTCGATGGATGTGTGAATATCCGATTCAAACACCGCTCCCGGTTTAATAAAAAGCGGCTGAAATATTTGCCGGCGCTCGTTTTCCCGAGCGTGGCAAATACCGGCACAACACCGAGAGTTGTATTTTTATATATTAGTTTCTTTTGCCTGGTACTTTTTTAATCGTGGTGTTAATCACGTTATTCAAATGGTATTCCGGTTGTCTGATCGCGTACCGTGCTATTCCACCGGCACGACGAATTATATATACGTACAAACTGTCTAGATAAATAACGCGGCTCTGTCTTCTGTCTGACCAGTCACGATCCTATTTCACTAGCCCCGCCACGTATTATTGTACGCCGCAATGAAATTAGACATTTAACGCTGGTTTATTTACGTATCGTTGTTAACCCCATTTAGGACCGGATGATAAATTCATTATGCTTCAATTTTGCGAAATTTCATAAAATTATCATCACCAGGCTGTTAATATTAAAAGCGTTAATTTGAACACTACCGTGAATATCATCCATCAAACGAACAAACTACTTTCTGTTTCTACTCGCATTAACAAGCGAATAACATCGTTGAATTATAGACAAGTTTATTATGATTTATATCAGATTACTAAAACATTGGGGGAGTATATTTCGTTTCATTGTCCGCAATAATAAAGATTAATAATAAAATTCAATTAAACTAGGAGATTCTAAACTGTGAATTTTTACAATTCCCAAAAACTGTGTGTGTATCCGAGGATATCAGTTGACAGGCTGATTAATAAACATTCGCGACGTTCCATTACCTCCGGTTCATTGACAGGCACGAGTTGCCGATCGATCGATTAAAGCAAGAATTAATACGACGTCGCTAATAAACATTGACGATCTAATTTTTGCATCGTCAGATTCCCTCTCTTCGCTCCTCGTTTGTCCTCGTTTCAGAGCGTGACGTCAGTAAGACGTGATTAATCAACGATTCACACCGGCGTTCCCAGGAATTTCCACGCACCGGCGAATCACGACCGGTTCTCTGAATTTCCATTAATCAAACCGCCTCTGGCGGCTCTCGGTTGTTTCGCGAAAAGGAAAAAAAAAGGAAAAACACGGAGGAGGGGGAGTAATTATTGCCGGCGCGCTCATTCCACGATTAAACGAGCGGTCCCCGCGACACAAGGGCTGTGAAATTTTTCGGAGCGGCGCTGCTCCGTGTTACGGAGGAACAGTTTCCGGTCAGCTAAATGTAGCTTTTGACTGCAACGAGCCTGGTACAATCGAGCCGGAAATAACGAATGAATTTATCCTGGCGACTGTTCTACGCCAATAGCCCGCCGTCGAATGGACACGTACACGCTATGTAACGTTATTACCCATTCTCTCTCTCTCTCTCTCTCTCTCTCTTTTTCTCTTTCTGTTGGCTCGCATGTGTAGCATTCGTTTCATCTCCGTGACGAGCGTTAATTATCGTTTCGAAAAACTGGTGGTCTTCGTTTGAATTTCTGGTTTCGTTTTCGCGTAGCTGCCCCGCCGAAACTCGTCAATCGATACATCGCCATTTCCAAACGAGACTGGTGGGAAGTCTGNGCTCGGAACTGAAATTACCAGCGCAGCGTGTACGCCAAAGGCGAAGATTGAAATTTACCGGCTCGATGCGAGAACTATGTACGAAGTTCGTAATACGCGGAATTGATACGAATGAAAATGTACCGCGGCCAATAACTCCGCGGGGCATCGTGCCGACGACAGTGTCCTACCAGTTCCCCACCGTTTTCATTATTTATCCGTCGAATTTACGAGCGGTTGGAAACTGCCGGATGCCGGCGCGGTTGTCCATTTAAACTTTATGATAAACAGAAGCCCGGTTTCACTTCACCGTGAAGGAAACGCACGCCCGCTTTTGAAACTGACTTAAATTCGTTTAATTTCAACTCGTTTATCCTTTCGCGGATTTCAACACCTTGTTCAACGTTCGTCGACCGGATGCCTGCCTCTTTACGGCTATTTGCTTAGTTGTTTGTTTTTCGTGGAAACGCGAAAATGCGAAGTTGTTACGCTTGTGAATTCTTGTTGAACATCGGCGTAGCTGACCTGTGGGTGTGCATGGTGTTCTTGCCGCCTCTACGAGGTCCTCGCGACTTCCGGGCGGTGCTTCCAGCATCGTGCCGCTGCCGGAGAATTTCCTTACACATAGCAGGCTCAACGCTGCAAACAGAGTGAGAAGCTTGTCAGAGTAGAAAAAGACAGACAGTATCCATATGTGGATTACATCGCCGCGGAGATATACGATATCAATTATTCGCGAGTTTCCACTCCACGTTCAATTTCGATTCTTCGATATTTCGACAGGCTTTTTACATTAATCAGTATTTCTCAGCGAGCGTTAAATTTTCAAATCTTGAGAATTGTTCATTCGATATCAATTATTCGCGAGTTTCCACTCCACGTTCAATTTCGATTCTTCGATATTTCGACAGGCTTTTTACATTAATCAGTATTTCTCAGCGAGCGTTAAATTTTCAAATCTTGAGAATTGTTCATCAAATATTCCTAGCATCGATCTGAAAACGAAACTGAATTACCCGACGATAAATTGTATTTATTCCCGTCCGATGAACGGATCAATCTACGCCGAAGAAATTAACGTAGATTGCGAACGAGTAGTGATATTCTCATTAATACCTGGCGCGTTCTTCACTTCGGCTAATAAATTACGCTTTTCTCTTGTTGCGTCTACGTTATTATCAGCGAATTAAATTCTCCTGTTGCTATAGCGAGTATTCTCGGGTCGCTTTTCTCTTGTTGCGTCTACGTTATTATCAGCGAATTAAATTCTCCTGTTGCTATAGCGAGTATTCTCGGGAATATGAAATATTTCCCTTCCTGGTAATCCGCTTTCCAAAGTAATCCGTCAGGCGTTCGAGGTAATTAATTATTACATAAACTCGAATGGAATTTTTAAACGATAAGCAAATTCTTCTATTTCGTTGTGCTTCTCGAGACAGCTTCCAATACTAAGAGATTAACAGCCTCTCATAACATTCTGTTCGAGGTAATTAATTATTACATAAACTCGAATGGAATTTTTAAACGATAAGCAAATTCTTCTATTTCGTTGTGCTTCTCGAGACAGCTTCCAATACTAAGAGATTAACAGCCTCTCATAACATTCATTCTATTCTCTTTATTCAACTGAAACTAAATTCGATATTTAGAGAGATTTCGAATTCGATATTTAACTCATTTCACACCATCATATTCTACGTACTAAACGGTTAAAATAAACGTATCAAAATTAAATAAAATTCATACTGTTTTCATTCATCGCCGTGTAAAAGTTTTCCATCACGCAGTTTCTTTGAATAGCCTTTAATAACGTCCACTGTTCCTTTACTAAATTAATACGCGACGTCTGACTAAACACTGTCCCGTTCCACTTAATACTCAATTTCTTCACACATCGCGTACATCAAACGTTGAAGGTAAAATTCACACTGTAAAAACGTCCTACAACGGTTCTATCTCTTCGTCAAATTAATCAAAAGCAGAACACTTCATGTCCGACATAACATCATTTCATTCTACTTAACATTTACATACCACGTACAGCATGAAACATTTAAAGTAAATACCGTTGCAAGAGCTCTCGCTGGCACAAGTTTCTCCTGGATAATTACGCACCGTTTTCTTCACAAGAAATGTCCCCACTACGGTGGAAATAAGAAAAATATGGACACCTGGCCCAGCTGAATCTGTCTCCTTGGCCACGAAACATTCGTACGAAAATTCTTCTCGCCGGGATTTACCAAGGCAAAAGGAGAACACTCCTCTCGTCGCCGTGTTGAAATAAGAAAAATATGGACACCTGGCCCAGCTGAATCTGTCTCCTTGGCCACGAAACATTCGTACGAAAATTCTTCTCGCCGGGATTTACCAAGGCAAAAGGAGAACACTCCTCTCGTCGCCGTGTCGCGAGATCTCGTCAGCGACGCGCGTTGTCCGCGCAAGACTCGCGTGCACGACTGGAGACGCGGTTTTAATTAAATTTTCACAACCACAGCGCCGCGAGGAATGCTCGGTTCCGTGTAATAACACTCTGATATCAAGCTATGCCNATTCCGTCCGAATTGTATTTCAGCCGGAGCGTGCATTGTCGCGTCGTGCGGCTTCCTCCCTTTTTCCTTGTGTCCGCGAAATTGAATCACAAAGGGGGGCGAGGGGGAGGGGGGGGGGAGAGAAGAATGCTTTTCCTTCCACCGATCATTTTCCAACTTTCCACGCCTCTCTTGTTCGCCCTGTCGATCTCGCTCCGAAAGGATTTGCGAAAGTCCCCGTTTCGCCACTTAACGCTGCCTGAATCTTTAGGGCGCGGTTATTATTATTTTGAAAATTTATCGCTCGACGAATCCGTGGCGAGGCGAGGCTGAACGCATCGGTTAGCCAGGGATTCCACGATGCAACTGACTGCACAAATTATTCACATTCTGCACAACAAACCGGATGCCGCATGCCGGATGCGCGACCGTTTCCGTCGTTCCGAACGAATTTCACGAATAATCAAGACGACTCTGTCGTGTTTTTCCTTCTTTCCTTTCTCCCTTCACTGGTATGCTCAGCTTTTGCGAAACTGTTCCACAAACCTTGTTTTCGTTTCTTTATAAACAAACCGCTGAATATCGATCACATTTCCCTCGGTGCTGGCGAAAGTTTGACTCTTGTCGATAGACCTTCTTTCCCCCCCGCTTTCTTTCACTCCTTTGTAAACAGACGATCAAATATCGACTACGATTGTTAACGAAACAATTATTCGTCAAACCGACTTCTTCCTTCCGTTGTTGAGCTTTCTATTCTTTATTTGTCGCGCGCAAGGATTACTCTGTTAAGATACGTGAACCGGAATTCAACGACACACACACGCACGCACGCACGCACACGTAGACAGACGTACACACGGTCGGATGGAACGAGAAAATTCCAGCCAGGGGAATTTTATTTATCCGAATGCCGTGGTCATTTGTCTCCAGTCTCTCGAGTTTCCACGACCGATAGCTGCTGGCCAACTTCCCCTCCCCCCTCGCTCCAGAATCCAATTTTTTCTCGCGGACACGCCACGAAGCTGGCTAATGTACTGTCTAAGATGTACGTTCCCAGAATCTGGACGTTATATTTTATTTGCCCTTAAGCGTTCAAAGATTAACCAAGAAGACACTGCCGCGGTAGTTCCTCGTTAGTTTTTCTCCCTCCAGCGACTGGATGCGATTTCTTTTAGCTGAAGACTGCGGATTTTTTATGCTCAAGGCTCAAATATTTACGAGCACAGAATTACAACAGAGATTACACAGAGAAATGGACATTGAGATTCGTTTACCGTGCATTAGATAATTCGTGTGTTCTTGCTTCGACGTTTCGAAACAATCTCTTAGCAAATAAATATAAGGTACAATTATCTGCGATCAGTAAAATTAGAAAATATATATATATATATATTTTTTTCAAGGGATAGTTTTTTTTCCATGCCCTGTAATCATTTGGCTGAACCAACAGAAAGTCAACGAAAGTCAACGAAAAGTCAAATCAAAATGTTATGAGTTCGCAGCGAACTAATATCGACTAGCGATAAATTTTTTTTTTTTTCAATTTTGAATGTGTGAAAGCTACACCTGTCTCCGTTCCAATGTATCACCCGTGTTCAAATGTTGAAACAAATAAATTTGAATATCACATTGAATTGATTTCGCACGACTATCATTGCAATGGAAATGTCCTACTTTCCACGCGTGAGGCCGCAAACGAAAGCAACGATAGTTCTGCAGTGAGAAGTAAAATGTTCCGAAGAAACTCACCCCGCTTCACGTCTCGCCACGTGTTCGTGATTTCGTCGAGTCTTCCTTGCCCGTTTGGTGTTCACCCATATATTCCTCTCACATCGTTCTGTTAGCCGACGTTCTACGAATCTGAAACGCAGCGGAACAAATACGATTAAAGAGTTCGTCCCGTGTTTCCAGTCATCGGATATCTATTTTCTAATCGCGCAATTGCGCAATGCAGTCACGTTCAATTGTAATACATTTACAACGTACTCAATACGCATTTAGCAGCGTATATTATAATCAATAACTGGAGTATTGAACCGTTACAACGATAGAATAATTGTTGCATAGATAAACGGAGGTTCACTGATAGTTTTCTTTTACATTCACTGTCCAGCGGATCCCAGGCGAATACTTTCCCACGTTTATTCTGTTCCTGGATTACTCTATTCCCAAATCCATTCTATTCTCTCAGACTTTCTCTGCTCTTGTTCCAATATCGAACTTTAAGGGTCTCTTTCTAAATATCTGTCCATCTCTTTCTAATTCACGTCTCTTCGTATCTGAACTCGTACCATCTTCAGTGTATCTTCTCTTATTCTACTATCCAAATTTCTTTCCCATCGAGATCGCGACAGTATTATTTCATATTGTTTCACCAAGTTCGAAAAATCCACTATTCTTCTTCTGTTTCATAATTTCAAAGCTATTGAACTTTAGAAACTTTCACGGCACTCACGGCGTTCAAAGAAATTCTGGCGAGTGAGCTTTCAACGGCCTGCAAGGTGTATTTAAACCTTTCTTTCGCCTCGATCAAAGATACGGTCATTAGGTTAGACCAGAGCACACATGCGACAAATGCATAATGCCGTCCCGAGGCTGTGTGCACGTGCGCTGGTGTGGGCGCATGTGGCAAGGCGTATGCACCGCAGACCACGCAAGAGCAAATAAGAGAGGCGAGCGTGTACGGCTTATGCAAAATGTCGGCTCCGAACTACAAAATCGTAAAGCCCTCGTCGTGTCTCGTAATTTCCCCCTACCCTGTGTTCAGCTGTAGTTTATCACTTTAATCCGTTTATTACGCGGCCGTTTTCTAACGCGCATCAATCGAACGAAAATACGAGCGAAACGCACAAACCGCAGATACATTCCGTTCATATATTCCATTTTATTTCGTTTATTTCGTTTATATTTCCTTCTGCCCTCGCCATCGATTCGGCTCGCTTTGTTCCTGAAAATTTAATACCTTTCGTATTTGCCGTCTGAAAAATGATAAATCGACGCAAATATTGGACTTTACAGCGCGANTTTTGGTTTTTTTTTTTTTTTTTTTTTCTTTTATTATCGATTCTCATATTATCCTATCTGTTGCGCAGGTCTTTTTTTCTTCCGTGCTTGACGCACGCCGCGTTCTGCAACGAATGCGCGAGAAATGCCGAGCTTTCAACCATTCGTACGAACCAACATTCGACGAATCCTGAAAAGCGTTCGCGCATATTAATGTCAGAATACAAAATCGGACATGAACGAAGGGGATTCTCAGCTTTGAAATGACATGAAAATGGGAGGGGAGTTTAATACATTCATCAGAGCAGAGAATTTTTATAATCAAACACAGACATTTCTATGCCATACGCCTTTGCGCCATAAAACGTGGAAATGTTTTCCAAACTTCGGTAAAATTTTGTCTCGAATCCCGAAAACTGTGGATACCTGAACGTGATTACACGTCGGGCAAATGTGTTCGACCAAACTTGAGGCCCGAGTAGCCGAAATTTCGAGAATATCGCTCACTGACTAGTTCAGCATCGAGTCTTGAACGAGTTTCAAGTCTCGAAAATTACGGGTAATCTGAATGGATATCTGTGTCCAGCAAACTTTCGACTTGATCGATTATTCGACCCAACTCTGTTCTCCAGTTCCGAGAATTTCGGGATTCTGCTAATATTTTTCCACAATTTCATAAAGATTCTGACAACACGACATTTCAACAATTCTTCGAGCTCTCTTGTCGCCTAATTAACGTTTCGAATGTAACGGGTGTAACATAAATACTGTTGCCACAACGAGATTCCCCGTAAATTCCGTGACGAGAAATCCTTTATCTCTAAATGTTCATTCCCCGGTCCCCGTTACAAACCGACTGTTGCGAGATAAGAAACACTCGGCCCTTTTCCTAATCTCTCCGTCTCGTTCGAGACCGTGTTTTCGTACTATTCACTTAAAATCTTCTTCGTTCTGCTCGAAACTTTAATCATTAGCAAAACCATTCGACAAAATTCAGCCTCTGTTGCATGTACACTGCAGTGCTGAAGTTCAGAACGTTCTACTTTCAGCGAAACAATGTTACAAGATTTATATGTTGCATGTCATGCGAATTTGTAGGAAATTTCTGAGAGAAAAAATTTACAGAGTGCAGGCAACCTTCAAAATTATGTAATATAGTCCGAAGTAAGTTACGCGTCTTATTATTAATATCATTTGGTCTGCGAAACAAAATTTTAATCATCATTAACCCTTTGCTCTTGACAAACCTTCTTTTCGTCATCATCTATCAGAAATTTATTTCTGAAGCATCACTTCGAACAAAATGATGTAGCACTGGAAATAATTCGAATTTAACACGAAATTTTGTCGATTATACAACTCCAACATGTGATATCGTTTAAATTTAAAGCAACTATCAACGTGCATTGCGGACTTGCTAGAATAAGTATAATATACAAGAGTTTATGACACATAGTTTTAATTTCCACTTGATTCAGAACTATCTTCAGAAATTTCTTCTTCTTCTGAAATTTAGAATGTTCTTGCTGGAATAAGTATAATATACAAGAGTTAATGACACACAGTTTTAATCTCTGGGTCAAGTCTCAAGCATAATATACAAGAGTTAATGACACACAGTTTTAATCTCTGGATCAAGTCTCAAGTATAATATACAGGAGTTAATGACACATTTTAACTTCCACTTGACTCAGAACTATCTTCAGAAATTTCTTCTTCTTCTGAAATTTGGAATGTTCTTGCTGGAACAAGTATAATATACAATAGTTAATGACATATAGTTTTAACCTTCACTTGACTCAGAAATTTCTTCTTCTTCTGAAATTTGTAATATTCTTCTGAAATTCTTCTGTCCTTTTTACGTCGTTATTATAGTTTTCATTCTAGGCGTCTGTTCAGATACTATTATACATGCAACACCAAGTGCATTTGTTATAATCGAATTTGTTATAATTATCAGCAAATTATAGAAACAGCAATTGTTGCCTAATTATTTCCACTGAATTGTCATGTTATTTCTTCAGTTACATTTCGAAGAATATAAATCAGTCAAGTAGCTTCTCTCTACATAAACAATATTTCCACATTCTTGGAAAATTGTGAAAATTATCCTCGGCCGAGATGTCTTACCGAGAAAATATTAAAAATCGCTTTCGAAACGTTCCAAACGTTTCTAAACGGAGAGTCAGTGTGCAACTTCGAGAGGCAGCTGGGAAACTCGTTTCGCCCCGGGAGAAACGAATTTAGCAGAAAATCCTGCGAAGGAGAATAATTAATGGGACAATTTCGTTTCGTTATCGTTAGCTGTCGGTTACAATAGTTCTGGGGATCTGTCGGAGCTGCGCTCGAGGAGACAGGCTCCAGGTGCTGTTCTCGCCGGATAATGGCGTAACTATCTAGGCAGATCCGCTAATTCCACACAGAAATTCGCGACCGGGGCAAAGAGAGAGAGAGAGAGAGAAAGAGAGAGAGAGAGAATGCGCGAGAAAATCCTGACGGGAGTTTCAGTTGTCGCTCGAGTGGTCATCGGTCGCTCGCGGTCGATCGGAAACGGCGCCAGTGAACTGGTAATTGATGTCTGAAAGCTGTTTTCACCCGGAAACCAATCGTCCTCTGGCTCTTCGGCGAAAGTTTCGCAAGCTACTGGCAGCCAGAGTTTCTACTGGCTGTCCAGCACTGGACTCTGTCGAACGCAACTCTGGTGTGTAACCAATCGTCGAAAAACCGTGCCACCCGGTGGCGGTGGCGGTGGCGGCCACAAGGGGGAAGAAAAATTGCGGCCAGCGAAGCGCGAAAACTGCGCAAGAACACATGGAAAAGTTGGCCGGTCGGTGCTTGGCCAGCGTGAAAACCGCACCACTCTCCCGATCGCCCATATCACGCGAGTAGATGGAAAACGAGAATACGCTCTCGCTACTGCGATCGTACCCTTCGAGAAATATTGTGGCCTTCGAGCTAGAAATTCAACGGAAGATTCGACTTCCACCAATTAATAATCGCGGTGCGGCCGTGTTCCCGGCGTTACGTAATATTATTAGAATATAGATCTCTGGTTTCTCCGTCGATCAAACAGAAGGGACTCGATGACCGAGGTTATTAATGAAATTGAAGTTTCAAGCGAATTGTATTGAAATATTTCTTCTGGAAATAAATTTAATTAGAAAAGAGAGTTCTTTCCTTCTCTTCCATTTTCTTTGCAAGCCACGAATGATTAAACGGTTGAGGGCGGCCTTCTTTTTTCCCTTTCCTTTTCGCGATATATTCTCATTATGGTGATTGGAGAGGTCTCGTCTCGTTTCTCGATCCATTTGATAAGACCACGTGAAATTCTCATCGATGGAGTATCGAGCGAACGAAGCGGAGGCGAGCCAACGGGCTAAAATCCGCCCGCTGAAAAATGCTTCTCCGGGCGCGAAAGCGAACGGGGTCGCCGTTATTTCCGATATCACGCAGACGATGATACTTTCGTGTGCCTACTATATTGGAGTTATTGGCCTGCGGTTTTCGGGTTATCTGCAGGTTGTGTGAACTTTCCAACGCTATACACTCTGTGTTTTTCTTTCTTTCTTTCTTTCTTTTTCTTTTTTTCTCTTCTCTGTTTTTCTTTTCTTTTTTTTTTTTCTTTTTACTCTGACCGATATTATTTAAAAAAGCAAAGCAAGAAAAGATCGAAGACCTAGATTAATAAGTGCTGGCGAGTAAGTAAGAACGTTTAATTTCGTATTAATTTCGCATGAACGCTCGCGATAAATATCTTTCAACTTCCACCTACAGCTCCAGTTTATAACCGCAAATTATAATTACCTCAAATATAGCCTCAAATTATAACTGTCACATGTAGTGCATTATACAGTGTCAATGAAATCCCAAAATGTCACGTGCTAAATACATCCATGAATTTATTATAATCGAAAGGGACGTCGGGTATATCGCAACGATAACATAATAATTAGACCGCGGATTTTTATACATTTATGGGAAATTATTTGAAGTGTGAAACTGCACGCACGGTATGAAAAGACGTATGAAATTTCTTTCATTTATTACATTCTTAGAATTATGAACTCGCGTAAAAGTCCGCAGTCTGGCATTAATGATATTCCGTTTCCAAATAATTCCTCGAAACGAAAAACGTCATGAAGGACAAGGGAGTGTCGAGACATTGTCACGAGGACTAGCGATCCGACATATGAACCTTTATTCGTGTATTATGCAAGCGCCAAGATCCTAGCTTTGGAACAGTGCACCGTCCATCCTAGTTCCTTTCACGCTCACCTAGACGCGCGCACACACGTACACGCTACACTCACGAACCAGGTCCCAGGAGTCGCATAGTTGGTGACTAGTAATTAGCTAGACGAGTGACACTATCTCCGTTATCACTCCCAGGATACAACGAACACGTAATATCTAGGCTTGTGCTGGTATCATGCTTTCACTCTCTCTCTCTCTCTCTCTCTCTCTCTCTCTCTCTCTCTGCAGTTCCTGCACGTAATTCCTTGTTATCAGATCAATCGCGGCTCTGTTTCAGCAAATAATCAACTTTCGATGTAATCGAATAACTCCCGTCTTTGTTTGAGAATTCTCGGCTCCTCTCGTTCGAAGCTTCGTTACTCTCGAAGATTACTTCTTCTTATTTTCCATTCTTCGTTTATCTTGGATGAATCGCTGATATATCGAACAACAAGGCAACTACACGAAAATGAAGGGACTCGCGAATCGTCTTTCCAACCGCTTCTCCTTATATCCATACTCCGCTACATTTGCACGTATATTTGCAACAACTATTTTTCCTCCGTTTCCCCTCGAATTCCCTGGTTTTCATTCTCCGCGCGTCTTTTCTCACGGGCTGTGCGTTTATCCGGATGCTTTTCAGCTGCGTACACACCTGCAAGACATTTCCACGGGGGAGGAAAAGAACGAGTTCATACAGACGCGGGATACAGACCGTGAATATAAAGCAGACGGTACTGTGGAACGATCTCATAACCTCCGTGACCTGGCGTGGTGTTGCGTTACGCTCTCGACATTTTTCTCTCTGTTCCGTTGCTTTTTCATCCAACAGATACCGGCTGCCTCTCTTCGCTCTGCATTTCGCTGTTTCCAGGTAGCCAGACAGGGTAATTTTCGTGGCTGGCGAGAGTTTGCGCAACGGCTGATGAAAAAGTCGCGCGTTAATCCGTCCAGGACTAACCATTAAATTTATCACGACGTGAATTTTTTAAATACCATTATTTTTCTTTCTCCTACGAACCTCCAGATTTCAGAGTTTAGAACAGAGCCGGCTAACTGGCGGCCCGCAGGCCCTTGCCCCTACTTTCTCGGTCGCTGGCGCTATCCCCTCCACTGCATCGATCTCTCCACTTGCTAGGGAAATCAACACACCGAGAGAGTGGGGAGTACGGCGAAGGAAAATAGGGGCAAGGGCCCGCGGGCCGCCAGTTAGCCGACTCTGGTTTAGAAAATAATAAGAAGACTTTCAGACAAAACGAACGGGTCAATGATAACGATTCTCCAAAAATAGTTTCGCTGAAGAACCGTAAGAAGAGCAAGGTAAAATAACAGCCCGATCGTGAGCACGGTTTGGTAATATACGAAATACGTTGAGAGAGTATACTGACTCCGACAAGCTGGAAGGTATTTCGCAACGTCGAAAAACCGTTTATGAAGAACGAACTTGAGAAAGTGTGCGATAATGACATTTCACACCGCCTTTAATCTTCTTTCAGCCGGTGATTCCGTAAAGGAAACATCAAAGGCAAGTATCGTGGAACAAGCTGACGAATAATTTATCGCCAAAATGCCGGCAGTTATCAGCGGCTATGACAATGCGTTTTCTCAACGCGATCTGCTGTTGATCCGATTTCGCGGATATCAGTAGCCTCGCGCGACGTAAACCAATAACGAAATAACGTTTAATCCCGATATTTAATCCCGATACGAATTTCGATCGGGCACGATAAATGACTAATCACGCGGAATGTGATTAATTAAACGATTCCGCTCGTCAACCGGCGTATATTAATCACGAGGCTGAATGTTTCAACGGGGTCTGCTCCGATTTAATTAACATCAATCAACGGCCGGATTAAAAATTAATGCTACTTCCAATTGAAACTTTGAAACTTTCAGCCTAATTGAGCATCGACTTCCGTCCGAACGTTGGTGCGCGCCAATGAAAATTGAAGATCGTTCGACGAGCAGGTTATCGCATCTTTCTCGACGATATGATTGAACCACCGACAGGCACCGGCGGATCTAAAATTTACGAACATTCACGTATTATGTAACGGGTCGTTTATGCTGCCGGGACATCATGCTTAGTTCTCCTCGGTGGCGTCTTTATGGCGATGGGATGTTATAAACTTCGTACGTCGTTCGCGCAAGACCTCGCTCGTAATTTACAGATTGCTTCGTTCGAAATGCTGTTGTTCGCCATTGCTATCGAACGATGAAAATGGTCGATTTTCTTCAACGAGTCTTCCGTGCGAGTCGATCAATTTTTCGAATGGCCAAACGAGCGAGTTCGACGAATTATTTCGCAAAGTGCTCCCTCTTCGAGAAGTTCCTCTAAGAGTCCGATTAAAAGATATACACTTCGCGATGTAAATTCTCAATATAAATCGACGCTAATGAATATTAACTAAGGGACTAAGGGACTAAATTCCGCTGACTGTTGTTCTTGCGTTCACCGAACGTTTGCGAGTATTTCCTCACGTCGCGCGGTGAAATATCAAGCGCCGCGATTTCATGAATGTGCAAAGTCGTTTCAAATTTACTTCCGACTGAAAGCGGACTGCCAGTTAAATTCAACGTTTTCACGACTGCTTTTTTTTTATTTTTGTTTAGAGCAACCCACCGGTCAACGTCCAATTTAAGTGTATATTTATTACGAAACTTGTCAAACTTTAAAAGGAAAGAATTATTCGTGTAAAAAAAAGAATATCGTCAATGATTCAACGAAAAGCTTTTAATCTAAAGAATTCTGTCAAAATTATCTATCTCTCTCTCTCTCTCTCTAAATATATAATTTCGTTAATATCATTTCCCGGAATAAAGCCTCATTAAAAATTCAGCAATTAATATGCGTCATAACGATTCACCGCGCGGTTAAAGCAGCCTTCCTTCGAACAACGTGTCGAATTTATTCGCGCGTTTAAAGGATTTATTTCGGACGGATCGATCGATCGATGTGA